>OENT01000196.1:0-119931 GCA_900239685.1 Rotaria macrura
TCCGGAAAATTAAATTCAGGTTTTCTACGATGTTCACGAGCTGAGTTATAAAGGAAACGCTGAGGTCTATCATTTTTCTGGCGGAATTAGATATACCGGCTCTACGTGGTTTATCTGCAAAGAGACTTAAATTTTATCGAAGTGGATAACTATTCTTTAATAGAGATACCGAAAGTTTGTTTGTTGAAAGGTTCGAATTAGTCTTAAATAAGAAAACACACTTTAATATCAAGCTACAAATACTTCGTAAAAGAAAAATCCTCTATTTATGAGTAGTACCCATAGCAATGAGTACTATATGAAACTGATAAGCGTAACATAATACGTCAGATATATTAGAAATACTGGATATCCTCTGGGATGCTTTCTGAGACAGTTATGCTTGTTTTATGACCCGCAACTAGTTATGTTTGGTGTCATCGGTATATAAGAAGATTATCGACTAGCAAAGACGTTTAAAAAATATTGAATTCTTAATTTACATGAAGCTAAATTTTACCTGAAGGGACATAGTATGTTTTTCATTCGGAGCATTTGAAAGTATAGTTTCTAAAATTATTCACTCAATGTCTAATCTTTTCCTTAGCGTGACCTTGTCTTAAAGATAGAGAAAGACCCCTGAGATATCTTATGATTTTTACACTGAGGAAAATAAAACTAATATTTTCTATAACATAGTAAAAATATTTTTGCATAAGATGTGAAAAAAGATACTAAAATCAATACATAAAAAGTTATATTAGAACTGAATAACTGTCAGTTGTCTAGGACATCAACATACAATAATAATATAGAAAGAATTTTAATAGTCTTACAGATTCAAATCTAAAGTGCATTACATTCAGAATATTATAATTTTTATTTAAAAAATAATAAACAAACGCACACCATCGAAACAGTGTCCAATCAAAGAGGCACTTGGATATCTAATGACTTTAAATTTCGACTCGAATTTATTGGGATATTCGTTCTTCATAGAAATACTAATGTTTCAGAGTAGAATAACTGTTTTTTACTAGATATTAAACAGTAAAAATCTATAATTCATCGGATCGTGAATATTTTTCAAAAATAATTCGATCGAATATCTGCTCCATATGAATCCATGTAAATGCATCGAGAAGGAGAATGTCATTGATTCTGTTTCTGTCCAACGAAAGTGACTACGCGTTTTGATAGTTACCCGCTGTCGGTCATATTAAGGTACATGGTCACAAGGTTTCCAGGTCATTAACATTATTTAAATCTACGATACTAACTTATTATTGAATAGAAACGTTTTTACCAATTATAGCATTAAATTCTCATAAAAGATTGAATATAGGGAAAATTATTAATGAGCATAAGTTAACTTGTGAAATATTCTATTACGACATAATGAGAATGGAGCGGAAAGTAGCAACATGCGATATGTCTCTTCATACATTTTTATATTACTTTTAATATGAAGATCTTTCTATAAACTGGCTAACATCTAATTTTTGTTTCTTTATGTAAATTCTGCGTACTATGAATCTTTCAAGAATCAGGAATTATTCTCGATAATATTGAGATGAAAATCAGATAGCTAAATGCTTGAGATTTTTTTTTAATGACTATGAAAATATTTCTCTAGATATAAAGGAGTTTATTAAAGACGTTTATACTTGTTCATGCAGATAGTAGAAATTATTTTCTGCTTCTAACGTCAATCACTAATAGTTCGTAAAAACCATAACTGTGGTTCGCTTAGACAAAAGAATAGATCTGTTAGAAAGCTTTTTATTAGAAAATATTCAACATGAGTAGAACACTACAAAACAAAAATTTTGAAGTTACTTAAGTCCTATTCCTTTCATCAGAGTTACTTGAGAATAGAATTCAAAAAAGACAGAAAATAACTGATGATAATAGAATACTTTTGCGATGTTAGAATGTGAGTTGCTTTCTTAAACCATCCTATAAATAACCTTATTGTTTTAGAAAAGTTTAAGTTTATTACCTAAAGAAGATAACGAAATTTAAATTATAAATAAAAAAATTATCCATTATGCGAATGGAATCGAAAGACGTCATTCCAAGTATAACTCAGAAATTTTTAATTTCATTCTCATCTTGGATTAAAAGACTTATGTCAAAACGAACATACGACAGTAGTATTGTAATTGAACGATGATTTAATTTGTAACGATAACAAAGCACTGCCGATGTAAAGACAAACACCTGTACAGATGATAGACGAATGAATATTTGCAATCGATTTCAATGTTTTAATAATCTTTCCATTTGTTTAATGCCACAGTTACTAGTATCGATCTCGAAAACAAGAACTCTCCTTTAATTTCAAATTCCGATAAATATCATCCCTATGAAGCGTAACAAAGACCTAATATTTTTAAAGATAGCCAAGTTTGCCACAATATCACACGGTACGATATGATCTGTAATTAAAATTTGCACTATTTTAAATGCTGTGTCCCGTAACATAACTGCTCAAAGATTCCTTTTGCAAAGAGTGCTTGCATCAGTTTGAAACCTTAAGGGATGACCTTAAAAAAAGATAATAATATTGCATACTGACATCAAACAATATTTTCCATATTGTCAAATTTTACCAGCTCCTAATCAATCATATTCACTGTTTGAATATGGGTGTGCTATCCTTTCTCTCACCGGTCATGCTTTCCATCTGTAACAGCTCTTATCATATTAGTCTTATTTGAAAGTTGACTTTACCATAGCAAAAGTGCTTTGACTTTGTAATGAGTTTGTTTTTGTTTGTATGCCTCAAGGGAGAGAGAACTTAACAGAAAAAAGAATTATCAACAAAATTTATTTGAACAGATGAAATCGAATACAGCAGTTGTAAGATCGATTCTAGGATGTTCGGGATTAAAAAATAAACCTGCAATTTCATGCTTACATCTTATACCACAACGACCATATATTTACATTAGCTTCTGCTAAAAAACTACTATTTAATGTACTTGAAAAATAATTTCTAACTAAACTAAATCAATTCCTACGCTGAAAAACATTCCTTGTTTAATAAGGTGTGTTGTTTTTTACTAAGAATTTTGGTTGTTAGAAATTAAGAGATGCACATAATTATTTGTATTTCATGAAATTCTCTAAAGTTCAAGCGGTTATAAACTATTGCACAATCATGTTAAGAAGTAAACCTCTAGGTTTACTTAGAAATGTTTCCAAGTTTTCCTGATGTCGTCATCTTAATTTAACGAAGATTTGTTTTCTTCACTTCAAATGTCGAGATAACTAATTTTTCAATGAGCTTTCGAAGTTCATTTCAGTATTTTGTAAATTATTTAAAATTGTTTTTCTCAATTCTGTTGCATTTGCGACCGCAGTGATATTGAGGCAAAAAGCAAAACACCACTTACACACAATTACATCAAGTACTGTGCTTTGAATACAGACGTTTACGTACGACTCTATCAAAATTGTTTTTGTTCAAAACGCATTTTGTACGTCGCTGTTAAGTTTCAGAAAATATTCACTACTCTGTCTCGAAATGATCAAATATCATTTTAATGATCTTCTATTAGTTTTAGAACTTCACATTATCGATTCAAATTAAACAAATAAACCAAGTTATAAAAATCTTCTGCGCTATGAATAGATTTTCAAGGTGCAGATGCAAATGCCTTTCTTTAGCTTTATAAATCTCAGTGATCTATAGCCGATCGATTCCTTTTCTGTTTTCCGTACTACTCGATCATAACATTCATGTTTATATATTTGTTCACATAGACTATCCATGATGACCGACATTACTGCGACACTCGCTCGTGTTTCACAACAAATAGCTATATATTTTGGCATTTCGATCTTCATTGCTGGAATTATCGGTGGCCTACTCAATGTTATCGTATTTCTTAGTCTACGAACTTTTCGCGAAAAATCATCTGCATTTTATTTGACCGTCATGTCATTTGTGAATATCGGAAATCTGATGACAGGTCTACTGTCTCGAATTTTAATCAGTGGTTTTCAACTGGATTGGACACTGATCTCATCGTTCTATTGTAAATTCCGATGGTATTCTCTACAGTTTTGTTTTCTGACTTCGTTTACATGTACATGTTTGGCAGCCATCGATCAGTACATGTCTACGTGTAGCCGTCTCGAGTGGCGTCAATGGAGTAACATCAGAAGAGCGCGTCATCTGACGATCGCATTCATAGTCTGTTGGGTTCTTCATGGGATTCTGTATTTGATATATTTCGATCGAGTTGAATCAGCAAGTACAGGACAAGTCGTGTGCGACATGACGAATATGAATTTTCGTCGATATCACGTATACGGTTTTCTGCTTACGTTGACGTGTCTTTTGCCTCTTGTGGTTAGTGGCGTTTTCGGATGTTTGGCTCGTGAAAACATAAGAAATCTTTCACATGCAACGATACCACTTGTTCAACGTTATTCAGACAAACAGTTGACAAAGATGGTTCTCAATCAACTTCTTTATAATTTCATTTTTACAGTACCATATAATGCTCTCACAGTTTTCAGTTCAATCGCGACGGAGTGAAACTTTTTGTTGCATTAGTAGGGGGTAGAAGTATCAATGCACAATTTGTTCGTCAATTTTTTAATGGAGCTTCACAGTTAGAAATATGTACATCCGCAATGATTGAAGTGATCCAATATCAACACCAATTATGTGACACAAACTTCACAATAGTATGCATAGAAACAATGAATCAGTTGTTCTCGGGTCCATGCATGTGTGACGTTCTCCCTACAGACATACTAGTGGTTCGTACTCTTTGTCGTATTCAAAACTCTAGTGACCTGCCCTCATAGACATCATTAACTTATTCTGTTATTTCAACTATTAATTGGAATTTTCTTTTATGTTAGAAATAGCATCGTTTTGATCGTTCTCCGCTCAAAAAGTGCATACTTGATCTGCAATGTCTCATTTGTAATCATGGAAGAGTGCAATGTTCTTTTTCTCTTCTTGCTTCCCGTTTCGAAAGTTTACTGGAAAGAAAACGATTGAATCCCAACGAATTCAATGGTTCATCTTCAATCGAGTGTGAATATCACATACTATTGTAAATATGGGACTGATGAGCGATACGGGTTCTATTTAGTTGCTATCATCTACGGTCAATTGGATGAAACTTAACGCATATTGAAACTCATATAAAAATAGTGAGATACAATGCAATTGATTGTTTTTTACTATTGTATTTGGTTGTTGAATAATAAATCTCGGCAAACAAACGAAAACAAAGATAATTATACCGTTTTAAGTTATGAAAGAATTCTTGAATTTTAAAAAAATATCAGTGAACAACAAGAAAGACATATTTTTTCTTTGATTAATTATCATAAAAAAATTCCGCTGACTTAAAGTAAAGATAAACATGCAGAAAAGAAAAAAAAGAAAAACAAACGTTATGGCAGAGATATACTGAAACACATATTCAACAGAGACATTTTCTACCATCAAGCGTCAAATTTATTGTTGAGTAACAGTTCTACAAAAACGCAATGCTGAAGTGTGAAATGACTAGTTGAATCCACGTTTATGTTAAATTTCAAAATAATGAATGTAGAAAACAGAACTCTACTATACGATTTATCATTTATATCAACTAAAAAGTATGATTAAAAATAAGTTTGTAAATATTAGTATGTTGCTAAAAATATTTCTTGTTTTAATATCACCATATGTCTAAGTGTTTGCTAATAAATAAAATAAAAACGATGATAATATGAACTTCATATTTTGAACTTATGCCAGGTCAAAAACATGTATGATAAATCTAAAAAACAACAAAAGTATGAAACAAATGAAAATAGTTTATTTATTCTAAAGATTGGACGAAAATTAAACTCGAATAAAACAATTACATATCGAACATGAATGCTTATAAAAATATTAATAAGAAATAAATAATCTATCTGAAAATCTAGCATTTGAACGAGTAAAACCATATCATTTTCTTTTATGAAGCATATTTTATGTACGCCATATAGTCCGAAAAAAGTTCTTTATTATTATAGTATTCAAAGTACATGATGGTTAGCTTTAACAAGACCCAAAAATGTTTATTGTAGATAGATTATGTTGTTGTTTTTATTACGATAGATGACAATAGTTTCTTATTCCGATGATAAAAAGTAAAAATCATTATAAAAATGAATAGATATTTTAGTACAAAAAAAAGTTAATTAGATTCGAAAAGTTAATAATTTTGTATGTCAACAAAATTCACAGATCGAAAAGAACTCGACAAGGGTTTCATAATTTCACCAGTAAAATTTGACATATATGTTGAACAAAACTCATAGATTCAAGGAATTTCATCTGATCCGTGTTCTCATCTACTACGAGTGTCAATTTTCAATAATCATATTCCACTTTGTAAATGTTTGCTTTATACATCAACGTCGAAACATGACAAACTATGTAAAAATTTTAATACAAAATAACGTATAAATGACACGATATAGTGTTTGTATAAAATTTTAAAATCATTTTTGACTATTTGATACACACACAAGACTCATCATTAGTATTAAGTGATGTTGAGTATCATTGTACATTCGATGTATATATTGAGCTCAGAGTAGAATTTTCTATCTCTGATTTGCACACAACCATGGATTCAGTTAACTAAATAGATTGAATCTGTTGGTTTTTTTGTTTGTCTACTTTGATGATGTTTTAAGTTGTCATCTATTTGTCTGTGTGATTGTTCAACTGACTATGCATTTATTCAAAGCACACTCGGCAAAATTACTACATAATGGGATGGATTTCATTAACAACGTATAAGAAACTATATTCAACATTGACTGTCGAATGTCATTATTGTCACATTTAATATTAATGACATTAACAGATAGGACAAAATAATTTACACAGAAAATGTTAAGTCAAATAGATAGTTGCACGAAGATTGGAATTTGTTCTTCAAACGAACAAACACAATAAAGCATTGGTTTCGTTGAAGAAAAAATGTAAAGTTTCTTAGTCTGTTTTCTCTTCATGGTTACTTGTCAAGTTTTACTAATTTATGATGAGTTCCGGTGGAAAAAGTCTAGCAATAAAACAGGAAGAAAAGAATCTATAGGCTCCATATAAGAACCACAACAGTATCATAATCAACTTTGTCATTGCTCATTATATCTAGAGAGAATTAAATACAAAGGAATAAACGTATATGAATAATTGAACATAAGATGATAAGTCGATCATAATCGATCAAAAATATAAAATGAACGAGTCGAACAGTATTGACTTAAGAAAAACTATCGATGAATAATAGGAAATTACAATAATCAAGAAACCTTATTCAAACTGAATAATTAATTATTCAACGATAGAACACATTGTTGACTGCAACATGTTGTCATCAATATTATAATATCTTCATTTTCATGTCAAACTAATAATGCATGTTCTCGTTCAATGGGATCTTTCCATATAGAATAGATATGAAAATACTTTAAAAGCAGATTTATTTATTCTCTAATTTAATTTAATAGATGTTTAGTTGTTTTTATGGAACCACTTCTTTTTTGACACATTTGTTATCTTTTTCCTAATCTTGATGTGTATACATAATCAATTGTGGATGAGGGGATAGTATTTAACAGGTGAAACTGTAATTAACACATGAATTTGTGAACTAGATAGTGTAAGAAAGCATTTTTCTCGTCTTTCTATGTCAATGTATACAAAAAAGCGAGTTTAAATTCATGCGACTAAAACTAAACTGTTTCCATGTGTAATAAATATAACATGAAAGTAGTCGCTAAAACTTGTAGAAAATGCAACGTTTCAAAAGATTTATTAATTATATGTAATTAGAAATTCTTTTTCGATATTTCAATTCAAACTTTATAACTGTAATGCGTTTTAAATATTATAGAATTATGACTGAGTTTTTCTAAAGAGGCCATATTTGAAGATTTTGAAATCATATGTTCTTATTGTTTTTGTATTTTTCTTAAAGCTAAAGCGCTCGTATGGAATCACTATTTTCATTCATGCTAACATTCATGTTCGTGTTAACATACACCATTATTCAACAGCAAACTTGCACTCGTAAATCTGAATACTACTTCTTTCTAGGAAACAGTTTATCTTTATTGGTGCTCATATGGTTGAATAGCTGATAACAGAAACTGTGTATGCATACATTTGGATTTATTTTCCATCTACCTATCAAAGAAAAATAAAGAATGCAGGTGTTTCCATTGGCAGTGATAAAAAACATTACACTTTTTCAAAAATTCTTTCTGATTTGTGTTCTATTTTTATCATCTAAAACTTTTCAAAGTAAGTTCATTTAAATTTTCTCAATATAAACAGTCGTATTAGCAAAGTTTCCAAGTTATAAAATAGAGTTCAAGACGAATGCAATTTTTCGATCTGATTCCATTTTTTCTGCAGAGCTTTTATCTATTACTATTTCTGATCTCAAATTTTGTCTAAGAATTTCTAATTTTGGGTTGGTAGGATTTAACTGATTTCTAACTTGAAATATTGTGATTAATATATTTCACACCATCTCGCTAGGGTTTTCAATCACTAATATAACTTGAATGTAAGATTGGTATAGAATCATGTAATGATTTTTCTCACTTTCAATAGAATAGTCTATATTCTTTATTTTTCTTTCGAAGATCGTTGGAAAAAAATAAAAACACATGCATTCATAGTTTCTTTTATAAGGTGTCCAAGAATATGAGCAGCAGCAACGATAAACTGTCTGCTCGAAGGAAGTATTAAGATTTACGAATGCAAGTTGTCTTTTGAATGTAACAGTACATCGAACCAAAACAAAGTTTCTGGACAACGTCAGCAATGAGTAGAAATATATACATTTTATTCCATACGTCATTAGATTAGACTCCACGTCATCATATAAGACTGTCTCTACTTTGAAAGCATATCATAGATCAAATCGTTAATTACATGGTATCTTTGTAGATCATTTTATTTCTTCTTTGAAATTCATGTAACTCGAAAAAACTATAATCTATTACATGATTAGAACGAACAAAGAGTAATTATTTGAAGTGCTTAAACTCATTTTAACATTTCAGGATTACATTGACCTATTGCCCTTGCATAAATATATTCAATTTGATGTGTTTTTCTAACTATGACCAGATGGAAGCAAAGAACGTTGGGGAATACTCCATTGTGTCAAAATGTGCATAAATAATTCAATAAGAAATTCGATGCTTTCTTCAAAAGATTATGTGAGAATCTGTGAAAATTTATCACTGAACTCAGCAGTTTTTTCGTAGATTTGTTTCCTAAAATTTCATTATTTTTTATCTCAACAAGAAAAAATGAAGCAAAGACACATACTAATAGGATTTTAATTCAACACATTTCTAAAACTAATACAAAGAAGTCTGATGTATTTTTCATCGCACATAATGATTAGAAGATTCTGATAATAGTACATATATATATGTATATAATTATACGTGTATATAATTGGTAAAATATAGCATAATCAAGGAAAGATTAAATAATATTCATGAGGTGAATTAGTTTTTTTACAAAACTGTTTCGAAAGACGTTAATGTACTATGATGAATCTATATAGTTTTCGTCGAAGATAAGTCTTGTAAAATAACTTTTTCGTCCGAAATTGAAAATCGAATCATCAGATTTTTTATGTTTTCATATGAAATATTTTCTAAACTTTTATATACCCTTTTGAATAACTGTGAACAATTCATCAACTTAATCGAACTCATTCTACATCGTTTCCTTCTGAATAGAACATTTGTCTGACATATAAGCATTCTTAAGTCAATCTTCCTCTTGTATTTACATGATGTATTTCGTCATCATCTTATAAAATTGAAATTATATCTGAATAATTAATGAAAGAAAATAGTTTAATTCTTAGGAAACAGAACTCTTTACACAAACTACACACTGAAAAATGCTCATGTATCTGAATTGAGTATAATCAATGATCTATGTTACTCTTTCATGTAAATAAAACACACATCAAGGTTAAGAGGTAGCTTATACTTGCCTACCTTTACTTGGACAAATGCTCTTTACTATAACATTCTTTAAGAAGTCTAAAATATATTCTAGACATAGAAAATGAATGAACACAGGGAGTATCATTCAAAACTTCGATTTACGATAGATTGAATAGATTCATTCAAAACAGTGATCATGCGATCGATAGCATCGTATAGATGTCGTGAGCTATTTGCTCATAAGGTTTCATCCATCTGGAATCGAACAGACCACCTTAAAGAAAATCTACTGTACTTGAGTGATGGCTGATTGAATGAGTCATGTAATCAGAAAAGAAAAATACTTTTCGAAGGAAGGTAATGATGGTTGTTATTTGATGATGACTGTTCCATTTCTGTTTGAGTCGCCAGCTGTTGTATTTGTTTTGTTCCGTTTGTTACTTATTTTATTAGTAGAAATTTTATTTCTTGTTCAAGATCTTTCCAAATAAACAAGTTTCATGGCAGCTGATGAATGCAATATTCGAGTTGTTGCTCGTTTTCGTCCATTAAACGATTCTGAAGAACGAGCTGGCAGTAGAAATGTTGTTAAATTCCCAGCCGATCAAGAAGAAACCGTTCTCATTAGTGTATGTTGCTTATTTTCTCGTGTAATATTTCTATTGATACATTCGATTTTCTAGGGTAAAGTTTACATTTTCGATAAAGTATTTCGTCCTGATGCTACACAAGAAAAAGTTTATAATGAAGCAGCAAAAGAAATCGTTAAAGATGTTCTCAGTGGTTATAATGGAACTATATTTGCGTATGGACAAACATCGAGTGGAAAAACTCATACGATGGAGGTAAAGAAAATTTAATGATTCATTTTTTTATGAAAACAACAAAAGTTAAGTTCGATTGATTCTTATTAGGGTATAACTGGGATTGACGGGCAACAAGGTATTGTTCCTCGAATCGTACAAGATATATTCAATCATATATATACATTGGATGCTAATCTACAATTTCAAATTAAAGTTTCTTATTTCGAAATATATCTGGATAAAATTCGTGATCTTCTTGATGTGTCGAAAACAAATCTAGCTGTACATGAAGATAAAAATCGTGTACCATACGTGAAAGTAAGATTTAAATATAAATTTATAAATAATTAAATAGAACAAACATATGTTATTCATTCATGTTCAGCAGTTGGTTTCTACTCAGATAATGATTTCAATAGTCAGTTGAAGTTTTCAATCTACTCAGGTCGATGACAAGATATTGAGAAATAAACTTGCATACGATAGTAATCAAATTATAGAAATTATCTGTTCAAAGGTGACTATTCAAAGAAGATCAAGTCACTACTATGTCTTCTGTCATCTCTGAATAAAGATAATAAAAAGTAGTACGAATAGAATGTGCCCATTTCAAGATTTGTCTGATTCTTTCAGTTTCTAAAATAAGTATCATAGACAATTCAATGATTCATCATGTTTCTACAGTTGGAAAATGTAACTTTGATAAAATAGTTTCTCGAATGTGAAAACAATCGTGTCTAACTTGTGTTCGGCATTCTTTGTAGCAGAGGTATTCGATCGAAAAAAAAACCTTCTTATTAAAGCCGTTTGTCTATCGTTGCATAAAATATGAAAAAAGAATTTATTGACATTTTGAAAATATTTTCTAGGGCGTCACCGAACGATTCGTTTCATCGCCCGATGAAGTATTCGAAATCATGGAAGAAGGAAAAACAAATCGACACATATCCGTAACGAATATGAACGAACATAGTTCACGTTCACACTCTGTTTTTCTTATTCATGTTAAACAAGAAAATGTCGAAAATGAAAAAAAATTAACTGGAAAATTGTATCTTGTTGATTTAGCTGGTAGTGAAAAAGTAAATTAATAGTTTTGGTCATTTTTCTTTGTTGCCACAAAAGAGACAGTCATTCTATATGAAATCTTTGTTAAGGTTTCAAAAACTGGTGCTGAAGGTCAAGTACTTGATGAAGCCAAAAATATTAATAAATCTTTATCGGCACTTGGCAATGTCATATCGGCATTGGCTGATGGAACGGTTCGTACGAAAATCAAGTGTCCATATGCATAGATGTATTAAGTTGTTGATTTATGTTTAGAAATCTCATGTACCTTATCGTGATTCGAAACTAACACGTATTTTACAAGAATCTCTCGGAGGCAATGCTCGTACAACAATAATTATATGTTGTTCACCAGCGAGTTTCAATGAATCGGAAACAAAATCGACTCTTGAGTTTGGCAAGAGGTTTGTTTTTTTTGATACTGGAGCAGACACTGAGAATATTCTCTGATTTTGTTTTCGTTTTACGTTTGTTTTCTTATATAGAGCCAAGTGTATTAAGAATTCAGTAAGTGTTAATGAAGAACTAACGGCTGAAGAATGGAAACGTCGTTGGGAAAAAGAAAGGGAAAAAGTAGCCAGATTGAAAGGTCAACTGAGTCGAGCAGAAATGGAACTTGAACGATGGCGACAAGGTTATTCAATCGTTTATAATTTCACTCGTTTTCTTTTCTTTTTAAATGCAACTTTCTTCAGGTGAAACAGTAACTAAAGATGAACAAATCAATTTACTCGATACTGATGAGACAATTTCTGTAACTCAATCCATGACATCTTTATCAACGGCTGCTTCATCAGTATTGAGTCCGGCAACGTCTACACTCAATACAGTTGCTACCAGTAATCTTGAACTTCGATCTACTAATATTGATGAATGGGAAAAAGAACGAACTGCACTTTACCAACAATTAGATGAAAAAGTAAGTGCAAGAAAGACGCACGTTAAATTTATTTTTCGTACCATCTTATTCTTCTTTCGTTCTTTTCCTTCAAGGATGATGAAATAAATAATTTAGCACAAGCCATCGAACGACTGAAAGCTCAAACGAACGAACAAGATGAATTGTTCAATCAAGCTAGAAAAGATAATGAAAATTTTCAAGCTGAATTGAATCGTCTTCATCAAGAAAGTGAATCGTCGAAAGAAGAAGTTAAAGAAGTTTTACAAGCACTTGAAGAACTAGCTGTTAACTATGATCAGAAAACACACGAAGTGGAAACGAAAAGTAAAGAAAATGAAACGTTGGCACAAGAACTTGAAACGAAATTGGTTTGTACATCAGGTTGTTTTTCATTTCTCGATCAGAAAATTTTATTTCAAATGATTAGGCATCATTACATGGTATTCGTGAAGAATTAGAGAGTCTTCGTGAAGCATCACAAACACAACGCAAACGTTTTCTTGATATGATACTTGTACTATTACGTGATGTTGGTGATATTGGTAGTATTATGGGTGGGCAAATGAATGAACAAAAGGTTTGTGTTGTTTTTTTGACTAAAAATAAATCATCGAAAAAGATTCCATTTTTTTTTTCATTTAAATTTATTTTATTTCAGAAACCTACGATTGAAAATCTTGATCAAGCCGAAGAAGAATTTACTTTAGCACGTCTTTATTTAAGTAAATTAAAAACTGAAGCAAGAACGATTTGTGGGGTATGTTGCTATCGTCAAATCATTCTTGTTCTCAATTAAGAAGAATTTATGTTTACTTCTTTCGTAGCGTTTAAGTGAACTTGAATTGGACAAAGTGGATCATCAAAATGGTATTGGATTAAAAGATAAAGAACTCGATGAAGCACATTTGTTAATACAACAACATGAAGCTAAAATGCGTTCGATGCTTGAATCGATGAAAGAATTAGAAGATAAAAAACGTGCATTAGAACAAACACAAGATTCATTAAATGAGGAATTAGTAAAACTTCGAGCTCAAGGTAAAAGAAATACTTACTGATATTGCTTGAGCTTCTCTAATTAATATTAGATCCATAAAAATCGAATACTATTTGAAAGCATTGCATACTCTTGCATTGAATACATTGCCAATTAAAATTAGCGAATGAAAAATGTATATCAAACCTGCTTCACGTTTATATTTTTATAAATATCCGTTATTAGTAGAATACATTCATACGCCTATTGAGCTGTAGAATTAGATTTCAGATTTCACTTAATATTTATACATCGATGTCATCTTGAGTATTCAGTTTTATTAGTTAAATGATGAAATTTAAAACTCACACGTTCGCAGAAATTGTTCAATAGCAGTCTTATGTACCTGATTCTAATCATTAACAAGTTTCAGTATTGTAAAGATGACGATGATATATAGCCTCTAACACAACTATAAGTAATACATTCAATATCTGATAGTTATAAATCGAATGTTATTCATTTATTTTTTCATTCAAGATTGAGAAAGGATTTAGAATATTGTAGGCAAGCATGAGAAAGAATATCATATAGATTTTAAGACAGCACTGTTGTATTCTGCATAACACATCAATTTACTTCATCAAAATAATAAGACGAATCTAAACAGTAGTTTTGAATGAATTCTATCTGGCAAGGGTTACCGAGGTCCATGAAATGTAATGCTGTTTAGTTTACTGTTTTAAACGAATGATTTCATAAAATCAAGACATCAGTAATGATAGATGACTGGAATGTTCAAGAGTGGGGCGAGTTTGATAGAATTAAATTTTTAAAAGACATGCGAACACTAATCTTTCTGACTGAAAGTGAACAAGGGTAGATACTTTCCTAAACTTGAGAGACACATATCGTAGACAGCACGCAAAAGTTATGAATTCAGCGTCTGACAATGCCTTTCATAATCAGACCTACACTAAAGACATGAATAAATCCTATTCTTTGACTAATGAAATCATAAAAAACCAGTATTGAAGAACTTCTCTTTTTTGTTTCACAAATGAATTCTCAAATAGACTTTACTTAAACACAAGACACTCAGGTCAGATTAAATGAATCAGAGTTATTCATAGAGAAATTTCTAGTTTGAATATTTCTATTGATAAAAATCTACGTTAAAAGAAGTCATGAGCAGCAGCACGCATTTCGAACATCGATGTATATTTTCATTTGAAATTTTACTAAATGAAAATGGTAAAGGAAAAGTGCTTGCTTAGATTGAAATAGAAATTTATTTGTCATAATTCAAGTCAAATTTTTTTCAGGTCGAGTAACTAGTTCAACTGGTTCAACATCAGATGTACAAAAAGAATTAAGTCAACAAATGGAGCAAATAAGTGAACAACATCAAAAACAATTAACAGCACTACGTGATGAAATTCGTACTAAAGAAAACCAAATGGAAAATTTAAAAGAGTAAATTTTTATTGCAGACAAATATGAATAATCATAAAATATTTCTATAATCTCATTATTTGTTTAGTTCTTTGCAAAAATTACAATTATCATATGAAAAATTATCAGGTGATTATGAAAAATTGAAAAAAGAAGAAACTGATAAATCAAGTCGATTACAAGAAATGACGTATGTTTACACTACTAATGTAATCATAAAAAATCTTGCTTATCTAGTTTACAACAAGAACGTCGTGAACAAGCTAAACAAGATTTGAAAGGTCTTGAAGAAACTGTCGCAAAAGAATTACAAACATTGCATAATTTACGCAAACTATTCGTTCAAGATCTACAAACAAGACTTAAAAAGGTTTTTATCTCTATATTAACCATGACATTAATTGATTTCTTTTTAATGTATTTTTAAGTCACAAAAGCAGCCCGAAACTGAAGAAGATGAAGTAGGTGGTAATGTAGCCCAGAAACAAAAAATATCATTCTTGGAAAACAATCTCGATCAATTGACTAAAGTTCATAAACAAGTAACTAACTTACTGCTGTTTAGTTCTTTCAACACATGTTCTTGTTTAGCTTGTACGTGAAAATGCAGATCTTCGATGTGAATTACCGAAATTAGAGAAACGTCTAAAAGCAACAATGGATCGTGTTAAATCTCTTGAACAAGCATTGAAAGATGCGAAAGAAAGTGCTATGAAAGATCGAAAACGATACCAGTCTGAAGTTGATCGCATAAAAGAAGCTGTCAGACAACGTAATATTGCTCGCCGAACAAATACTGCACAAATCGGTAAAATTTTCATTCTTATTCCATTCATTGTTTAAAGGGAAAAAACGACTATAAAATTCTGATAGAACAACTGTAAAATTTTCCTGAAAAAGCCTTTCTCTCTCTGATTATATGTGTATTGTCAAATTCTGACATGTACTGTTAACCAAAACATTTGTGGCGTCATCTATGAGCACGTCAAACATTAGGTGGTAAAAATTTGATGATATGAAACATATGTGCTAGTAGTGTAATTAAGGGTGGAATAAGTTGCGTGGGACTCGAGTACCGAAATAAATAAAAACTTAATAAGTATCAATGGTGACGATCATGCATGAATTTCCCTCGAGATCATATAAAACGGCCAGTGTTTTTATCCAAAATAAACCTGTCAATTTTACGAACATTAGGTTTGTCATTCCAAAACTTGTGAACCCTATCGTAGGTAATGTGTTTCTATACTCGTCATAAAAGATGTTTGCCCTTTTAAAATTTGAAATCATTCATCTAGCCGAACAAACTTCCATTGAATGTTGAAGACTGTTTAATCCAGCGTAATGATCTTCTCGTTAGTTGACTAGAAAAAAGAACTAGGAAATGAAACTAGTGCTTTTCTCAAAACGTACACATGAATACATACATATATATATTATTGAAGAATTGAAAATTCTAGCAATCATTTAGCATTCAATTTATGGCATATATATACATACATATATCGTTTGTTCGTTCTTTCTAGTAAAACCGATTCGAGCTGGAGTTAATCCATCAACAACTACTTCAATATCAATTCCAACAATACGGGGCAGTGGGAATCAAACAATTGATCAATGAAAATATATTTTAATGATAACATAGAACAATGACGAACAATATTAATTGGCTTTTTCTTTTATTTCTTCTTTTTTTTGCATATTAACATGTGCGTTGCTTGTTCTTTTATATAATTTCTTCATGCATTTTCTTTTCTTTGTCGTGGGAGAGAGTTTATTCTTTTTCTTTATATTATTGTTCAGACAAACTCTATTATTTGTATGTTTTTTGACGAAAAAACAGATTATCCGCAAAGATCTTTTATTATTTGTATTCATATATATTTCTTCACTGTAATAACGACTAATGAAAAGTATTTCAATATTTTGTTTTCTATCTCATGAGAATAACGTCTAAGATTTATTATCTGTTTTTTTTCCTTCGTCAATCGCCTAGCGAATATGAATTATTTCTGTGTTTACAGGTGTTTGAACAGTTCCCATACTCTAGGTTGATGTTTCAATCTCTGTCCAACTAGATAAGTCTGCAAAGGATCTCGAGATATTTCTTTTACTTTTTTTTCGCTTTTGTTCAAATTTCTGTACGTATTGACTGTTGTTTCGAATGTTTTCAGTTAGTGTGTTCACTTTGCTTTGAATCTTGGTTTCTTATCATTCATTCATTCATTCATTCATTCATTCATGTACTCTTTCTCTCCTCCTGTCTGTCGTTCTCATATTCATTTTTATTCGTTTTAACATTCTCTGCAATGGCGATTATGAACGTATATCATTCGTTGAAAATATGTAATGGAAAACAAATAACGCAATGCTTATATTATTTCTTTAGGGTTGGAAGGATTTTTCATTGATAGAAAGAAGAAATGTTTTTCTTTTTCTCATCTCTTAAAATTGATTGCATTAGTATTTCTCTGTGANCGAAACACAACTGGCCGAGAAGCAAAAATAGAAAACATAATAAGAATATTTAAATAATTGATTGATTAATGGGATTTGATTGTTATTCTCCAATTGCTTTGGCTAATAAAAAAAAGATATGATTCATTTTCTTGACTGTCTACTAAACTTATAATCTGAAAATGATTCACCTCAGTTGTCAACGAGATAAGTTAATGTTTGTAAACTACGCGAACAATTTAATGATAGATTCTGATAATAAAATTGAATATCAATTAGACAGAATTTAGCTATCACCTATAGTTATGTGATCAAAATCATTCATTAGTTGCGTTGTAAAAACACGTTGTCAGTGTAGTTATTTTTAGTAAAATATATGAAAGTAACTTTCATTCTTTTTGAAGATCATGACATACTAACCAGACAATCGATAAATAATCTTTTATAAATTAATAGTATCACTATTCGGAACATTCACAATTGTCTTAGCATCATTGACATCTTGAATATACTTTCAGTAATTTTCAAGCACTTTAAATTTCTTTATTAATCAGGGATGTACCGACCCATTGATGTTAGAGGAGGGGGAGGGGGCTTAATATTGATATAGATTACGTTCTTCTATAGGGTCCCGCGGGAATGACCTTTCTTGGTTCCCGTTTCCCGTTCCCGTATGCTATTCCCAAAATCTCCACGGGAATTCCCTTTCCCGATTCCCCCGGGACCCTATTCTTCTATCATTGAAGACAAATTTCAAAAGCAGATAGCACCTCCCCACATCTCCTTCCCTCGATACGCTCCGGCTATTGACCCATGTAAAAAAATCGATTTTTGATTACTGAAACTGATTTTTTTTTACATATTTTTTTTACATGGGGGATACACGTATCAAAAGTATTTTTCACTGTTTCGGAATTCTAAGAGAAAAGTTCTGATGATCGCTGTTCTCGGCTGTCCCCGAGGGATATTAGTGAATCGTAAGCTATGAGCTCCATCTTTTACTATCAGGAGCACGAGCACAGTAAAATATTGCCATTGATTTAACTCTTACGGAGAAAGTTTAGAAAATATCCTGAATAATCTTTTTCTCAATTTTAAGTCGATTTTTATAAAAAAAATCTTTCCATTACGTTGAGAAATTCGAAGTTTCTTTCGATGTGAAAAAGTATGATCGACTAGCTCTATTTACTTCCTTGATTCTATTTGAATATGTTACCTTTTTAGATATTCATCTTGTCAAACGTTATTTAAAACCACGCGCAAATAAGAACACAGGATGCAAAATCATTGGCACTTCTATTTTGGCATCCCTACAAAAATATTATACTTCAATAGGTTGGTGTAGACGTAGAGCTAATAGAAACATAACCAACGATCTATATCAATTTGAATCTTCGCAATGAAAATAGACCATTGGTAAACGATGACTGAGAATCGATTCATCATGATCATCCGATCGATTAGAGGATGTAAAATGAATAAAAGTTGATCAGTTGATTTTCGAAAAGTTCTTAACAAGATGTAGACGATGATGAACACAATCTGATATTATCCTCTGTAAAAAAAATATGACTAAATTTAAATGAGCAAAAATCCTTGTATTACTTATTACAAATTGCAGTAGACTGTAGGTAATTAAATTCTTGAAGTCTGAAACGAATTTTTGCAGCTTTTTATAAGAAAATTAATGATTCATTCAAAATAAAGAACATAAATTCATGTCATTCTAGCAAAATATTTGAGTGCAAACTTGCTAGTACGATTAATAGCTTGAGTCATAATTGGTAAGTATGGTAATGCATATAGTTTGTTCTACTCGTTGTCTTTGAAAACGCAATTCACTTGCTAGGAGAACGTTAATAGTGGTTAATCTTCTAACTTCAAGGTTTCGTCTACACTTGAATTTGTGTAAGATATAGATTGATCTATGAAAACTTGTTGTTGTATTCAATGTCCTACTTTCTTCGACGACTATCGTACTACATGATTTGCACGCTGACTGTTGATCTCAATATATTCGAATGATTTAATTTGACACACATGCCTATGGAAAGAATAGATTCGTTTTCTCTTACAGTATCATTTTTCTTAATACTAATATGTATTTGATAAAGTAGACAAGGAGAGAAAATTTGTAGACTTGTTTCATAAATTAATTTTTTTTATTCATAGATATATGTTAAAGAAATATTTATGAGCAAAATTTAAAACAACAAGCCTCACATTTCATGTTAAAAACTAGAAGTAATAACACCTATGATCTCTTTTATCATCCATCTAGTAATCATCGTATAATCTTATGCTTTATGATTGCTCGAAGCTAAAAATGAGACATATAATAACGTTCATAGCCAAATGCTCATCCATAGATGGATAGGTATTTCTCATGAAAATCATGCTATCACTATAAACTGTTAAGTCTCTACTATGCATCCGGTGTAGCATAAATAGAAGAAAAATATCGAAGATTAAAAAAAAGAACGTAGAAGAGAAATATTTTATTTTTTATATTACAGTACTCCATTAAATATGGAGGCTATTCTTTTGCACCAGGCAGTAGTTCTCAATGTGAACATTCTTAAAGAATCAAAGATTTTAATCATTGACAGAATTTCAACATAATTACTTGATTTTCATGTGAGCATTACAAGTAATGAAATCCATCATTAGATATCATGATGAAGATGATGAATTTCTTCATCCATTATGGTTAGGTATATTATTGTTATTTTCTGTCATCATTCTAATTGGTGTATCATGTATTATACGAAAAAAATTCGGTTCATTAATACATTCTCTATTCAGTCGAATGTGTTGTAGAAAACCAAAAAATCATGGTACGTAAGCAATATTCTATATATATATAAGTCAAAACACCACACTATTTTCTTGTGCCACTTTAGATCCGAATTCTAACAACAATAAAAATCACCACATACCTCATACGTATCGTTTGCCACCGATTTTCGTTCCTTCTGAAGGTGTATCACCTAAGTTATATGCATTAGTTCGAAATTTAGACAGGACTAACCCTAAAAAACAATCATCGATTCAACGTGCAAACACGAAGGAACATCATGCTAACGTCGAAAATGATGGATTGTCCATTAGTGAAGATTTGGATTGTGCTAAAGTATGCAACGGCTCATTTTTCTTTCTTTCTTCTATGTTATATTGAAACACAAATTCATGTATGTTTATTTTCAGACAATTTCACATCAAACTTCATCTCAATCAACTCAAGACTCAGATAAAAGTCGAAACTGTGAAGCAGCCAGAAAATTGTATGCAAGTATGCGTCAAACGACTATATGCAAAAATTCGACTTCACTTGAAAGTCGTGATTATGAACCATCGCTTATCATGAGTAGCCGTTTGGCAAAACCAAATCGAATCAGTAAATTGAAAACTTTTCGTACGCCACGTTTTTTTCAATCAATAACATATAGATGTTAACCATATTTAACGGCAAGAACATTGCATTAAATTCTCATCTGTATCTTTTATTTCTGATCATTATTCTGAAAATACGCTGTATGAAATCAATAAAATTCGACAGAAGATTTATTCAAGATTTCAATTTCTATGAATATGTTTTTAAATAAAATACAAATCATAGTCTATTATCATAATTTACACATTGATCCTTGTCAATCATATCAAATCAATACTGACATTCAAGATCATTTATCTTGATTATTGCTGGTAATTCAATAATATTGGATTGATCGGTTATAAATAGCTTTCCTTATCTCTTGATAAATCATGAACATTTAGAATATTTAACCTTTATATTTGCTTATATAAACGAACAACAAAATAATAACCTCGGAAAAAAATTTGATGAAATCAACATTTTCCATGTAGTCTTTGTTTAATCAACACGATGATATCTATTACATCGGTGTTATGTTTGTAGTCATTGTCATGCCACATGATTGAACAAATCGATGCAAGATGTGTAGAGTCAATGACTGATGATAACACATTCAACACTTCTATTTGAAAGAATAGATCAGCTCATCCAGGGTAAAATACTCATATTTATGATATATATATATATATATACATATATCTTTATATTTATTTTTCTCTTCTATCATTTTTTTTCGAGATATACTGTTGACCTACGCGTATAGGTCACTATAATAAAAAAAGAAGAAACAAGCAATAGATAAACACAAACTCACAAACGAAAAAGATAAAGATAAAATTACAAGAAAAATGATTGCACTGTTTAAAATGGTAGACAAAGATAATTTTTATCTAGAAGGGTTTGCACCAGACACAGAAACACACAAACAAGAAGCGAATGATGTTGTGTCAAGAGAAAAATTTTGAATAAGTTCAAGTATTAACATTGCTACCATTACCGGCAGCAACCACTTCAAAATTTTTGACAAGTTCACTAACCGGTCGTCTTTCATATCCGATATCATTATCACTTGTTGATGGTAAAGATGCTTGTTGTATTGTTGTTTTTATTGTTTCATTACGTACTTTAACAGTTATAACTTGAACACTTTGTTCCATGAATTTTTCACCTGATGTTGGATGATTTGAAAATTCAGATTTTGTTATAACTTTCAGTGTTGTTGTTGTTTCATCATCGTTCGCTGGATTTTCGTCAGATGATTCACTGATAAAGCGACGACATTGTTCCCCATCTCGTGATTCTGAATGAGTGATTTCAGTATAGGTCACATTATGATTTGGTGATTTCGCTTTTATATTTGTAACAACAGGAGTCACAACAGGCGGTGCTGGAAAAGCAGTCGACGACGGTTCATCAAGAATCGTTCGATGTTCTTCAATAATTTGACTAATTGATGTTGGCATTTTCGTTAATCGTTCAGCTGTTACAATTGGTATTTGTTGTTCTTCTTCTTCGATTTTCCCTGATGATGTCGATATACCTAGTTTTGTTATTGATGTTGTTAAATTTGGATTTGATAAACCTGTTTGAGTTAAATGTGCAATTTCATCCAGTGAAGTTTGTTTATTTAAATTATAAAGATCTTTCTTCGAAGGAGTTTCTTCATCGGCAATGAATGATTTCGGACGATTGTCACTACGTATTTTTGATTTTTGCTGAGTTACCGATGTTGACTTTGTTAATAATGGTTCAACTTGTAATGGTGATGTAAGTCCAAGTGAATAGGATGAAGGCTGTTTTTTGGTTGAAACTATAGGCGGAAGACTTTCCTTCGATCCAAATTTTTCTCCATGATCTTTGATTTCTCTGACAATACGTTCAATTTCTCCTGGCGGTTCATCGGTTTGTTTACTTGTCATTGTTTCATGTAGTGAAAATGGTGATACTAGATCTCCGATTTCACTACAAGTTGTTACTTCAATCGTATCCATCATTAATTCATTCATATTATCGACAAGACCAACAAGTTTTGGTTGAATATCAGTCGAACATATGTCGTGATCTTTTCCTTCATTACTATCCTTTGATAGTTGTTCACTAATAGATTTTTGTTGTGCAGCCATTTGATGAATAATTTCAGCTAAATTAACTGTATGATCATTTGCAATTGGTAGATCATTCACTAATTTTGTTTGTTCTTTTGAAATTGATTTTGTTAAAGGTGCATTGGTAACGCCATATTGAATAGCTGGAGGTGTTGTTGGTGATTGAGCTTGTTTCGTCGTTTTTTCAACGTGAATTGCTTGAACATGTTCAGATATTGGTGGTGATGTTGTTGTTGACGATTGATAAACTACTTCGAGTCCTTTGAGAGCATCATCGATTGTACGACGAAAATCATCAGAAATCTCATTTTCATCAAGTAACTTTGATGATAGTGATTGTGGTGGTGGTGGGGGTGGTGGAATGAATATGGGTGAATTTGGTGTTGTTGGTTTCGGACGCATAATAACTTCAGTAACGACAATAGAGCGAAGAAGATTTCCATCATGATTTATTGTTTCATCGTTTTCATCAAGAATTCTTACATCGTAACCACCGTGCGGATTAGCAAATATTGCTGCTTGTTTACCCTTGAATTCGAATGATTGTGTTCCGGAATTAAATTAGAAATTAAAAAATGATTACCTTATAAAATAAAATACGTGCTTTTTCCAATGCTTCTTTTAAAGCAATACCTGGTTCACCCGATGAAATTTCTACTTGTTGTGTTTCAACGACAGTTGTATCATGAATGATCTAGACATCAAGAGTTTAGACTTTTTTTTTGAACACCGAAAACATAAAGTCTAAAGCAAAAATTACTTCATCAACCGGTGTAGTTGTTATTGTTTGTTGATCTAAGTCGAGCTGAATATTTCCTTGACGTAGTTTGTCTGCCGTTTGTTTTAAAATATCGATTGTATGTGCAACTTTTTTCGGTGATGCTAAAGAGATTTCTTTTTGTACAAGTTTACCTAATTTATTTGTTGACTTGATGTCATGCCGTTCGGAAAGTAAATCAAGTGCTTTGCCAACAATAAGCTTATAATCCTCAGCTTCATTTGATGGTTGTGCTGTTAATAAAACATCATTTAGTACATATTCATCTGCTTTTGGTCGATTTGTTTTTAACCATTTGCGAAAATGATCATTGATCAATTGTTGACCATCATTGATTATTGTTGCTGGAGCTGGAGCTGGAGCTGAGCTTGTATTGTCTTTCGTTGTTCCTGTTTGATTCGAGCTCGTACAACCCATCCTCGCGTATCGACAAACGATCAATAATAATTACTCATCATTCTAGACTGTTTTTTTCCTCTTTCTTTTTGGCTTCTGTCTCTACTAGGATCTACACATATAGATGAGGGAAAAAAATGAGAGCAATTGTTCCGTCACGTCTCTCGTTTTTTCTTCTCTCTATTCTAATTTCACTGCTATCCAATACAGAACTACTACGATTGTTACTCTTTTTATAACTTAGGCCGCTCGGGAAGATGGATGCATGTGTATGAGTTCAATTATTTAGTGAGGAAAAGAACAGAGAAATCTAGAGTTAGTAACGTTGTCCTTCTATTTCTTTTTCGGTTTGCTCATGATAAGCATACGAGTTGAACTACTACAGTAAGAAGAAAACAAACTCACACAGTTGATTTATTTTTCTCCTTTTTTTCTCTCTCGTATTCTCTCTTTTTTATGCTTCTTTTCATAATGGATCCTTGTATTTCTCCTTCTTTCTTTTTTATTGTTCTTACTGTTACGTGTTTAAATGAAGCTTCGCCTGTATATGTCATACGGCAATATAGGGAGAATGATGAATTTCATTAGAGTTTTCTTCTTATCGACTTTCAGTTTTGTCGACGTGCAGGCACGTAGAAATTACAGATAACAATAGCTTGTTGATTGGTGTGCGTACAATGACAATTTAATGATGATGATTAGAACAAAGTATACTCAATCATCTGCATTTATCGCTCGTTTTCCGATTTTTTTGTCTTGAACAGTAGCATCCATTCGAATATAGTTCTTTGCAATAGAAAAACACAGTGGAAGTAAAAAAAAAGTCCGACTATTCTCCAATGAATTAAAAACTGAATAGAGTCTATATGCATATGCGTATGATTCATGACTCTCGTGAATAAATCCAGAGAAACATAAATTAATAGAAAACTAATATGAATATTCGTTTCCGTCTTTTCTCGTTCTTTTTTTTCTTCATCAGAGACTCATTCTTTTCTTGATTTTGAAGAATAGTGAACAAACATATTTGGCGCAATTATTGCTAAACAAACTTCAATCATGAATTCAATCAAATATACAAATCCATCTTAGAAGAACAAGCTAACTATGAAGAGAAAAAAATCGAGGATGAATAAGTGACATTTCGGACGCAGAATAGTAAAGAGATGTCAGAAAATTCAATTTACTCATTGCAGACTAATGAATGTCGAAGAACCGTTCCGCTTTCTTCTTTTTCTTTCCTCTCTTCTTCACTATCTATAGATTGATTCGATTAAACACATCCGTATAGTTACTGACTCTCACTCGAGAATCGACCCACGAATACTAAAGATGACGTTTTCTAATAATAAAGATTAGTTTGGTTTCTTACGTAGCTACGCAGCAGTCGTCAATACACATGAACTCCTTAGGGAATCTAATGAAAAACGACGTTCGCATATCTCATATGTTAATGTTATATATATATATATATCCATTTATATTCTGAATAGAAAAAGAAGAAAAAATTTGTTTAAGCTAATCAATAAGAAAAGGAAAGGAAAACATGCAAGAATATTTTTCGCATAAAAATTCAATGATCACGATGCAGAAAACGCCTATACAAAGGCAGAACTATGTCTATTAATGGATAGTAGTATTCATAATCATTAAATATGTCATCAATTATTCATATATGCATCCGTGGTTGACTACTGAACCATCGAATTTCACTCCCACAGAGAAATAGCATAGTTGAATTATATCTCAAAAGAAAGACATGATACGAATATATTTTTTGAACAAAGAAACAAGAAACATTAAGTGAGAAGATACATGAAGTATAAATAGATTGCAGAATACCAAAACTTTATCTATTAGGATATTTATACGAGAAAAAATGAATTTTTGCCTTAGTCAATAATGAAAAGGAAGTCATTCATAGATTCAGTTCATCCGGTGTGCAAAAAAATCTGTTGGATTTCGAATATTTTTTTAGTTAAAACTGTACGCTTGTCTTGTCTAAAACGATCAATTTCTCACTAAAATTCAGAGTTCAAATGAAATATCATGATTTCATGAAAAACTTCACTACTATTGATAACTGCATATAAAGTATTCTTTTTAATAAACATGTGGATGACCCATTTTAATAAGACTGAAGATTCTAGAATGAGGAAAATATTCAACACATGGATACCTATTTGCCTTTTCTTGATACTTTTTGAAAGTAATTGACTTAAATATCAACGGAACCGTATATTGAATATCTGTCAGAATTATTCAATCCATCAAAATTATGATGTTATACTTTCTGTCAATATTGAGAATAAGATGAATTATAGAACTTTTCGTCTAGTATGTTTAGAGTCCTGTTTCTTTTTTGACGCATATAATCATATCAGCTAAGTCATATTCAACAAAATGGTTACTTTACTTATTAGTTTTTGTCTTGGAATATTGATTTAAAAAAACAAAGTTTTCTTTTTGAAGCAAATTAAGAAATTTCATCGAAATCAATAAAAGAATTTATTTTGTTTTCATTTTATACTTCATTCATTCAATTTTTTTGAAATATGTCATTGCCAAAAATAATCGATTCATGATAGACATCCGATGTTGAAAGATAATGTTGATCCTAACATATGTATACATCAATTATAGATTAGCTTGTGTATGCGGTCTCATTCATTCAGAGCCGGAAGTCTTAAAATGTACTTTAATAGAGTGAATTTCTAAGGAATCCTTACAACTAAAAGAAAACTTTCCTATTTAAGGCTAAAAGTGATGATGTAAGTTGCATTATGTAACATTATTATATTGTGAATGGAATGATAGAAAAGTAAGGCTTGTTGAGGTTTCAGTGATAGACAAGATGTAGATCACACTAGAGCTATAGCGTATGACTGTAATTCACTTCAAGTTAAATAGATGTCACAAGACTGAGAACAAAATGCTACGCATATTTTCGTTTTCGTAATTTCATACTTGTTTCTTTACTGAAGTACCTATGTCGTCTAGTTTTCGGAGTAAACTCAAGTTTTGACGGTTGTTATATGTAGGTTAGAGAAAGTTATACAGTTAAACCGATAAGATCGATTTTAATTTCCCAAACAAGAGTTTTAAACAAAATAACAATGTTCGAGCAGTTCATGTTGACAAGAAAAGAATTGAGAAACTATCTAGATTAATTCAATGCACGGCACTGTAAATATAGACATGTATGTAATCGATCTATGATGAAGAAACAATGAATACGATTATGAAGAAAGATATATCGATAGAAATGGTTTATGAAATGCAGCATAGAGACTTTGTTGAACATTACCTAAACATGATCTTTCTTAGGTTTTTTATTAGCTCGTTTGGCAATACTATTATATAAGTTATCAAAACGTGCATGCAACTTTTATTATTCCTATTTATTAGCAAGTTAAATATAGAACTGAAAACATTCTTTTCATGTGGCACAATTTATTGTATTCGTTCAAGTGTAATAGAAAAGATCTCAAATAAAAATTGATATTCAAAAAGTTTATTTAAAAAACAAATCAATATTCAGTTTGTTCTAAAATTTTGAAAGTAAATTTTTCAAATTAGATCATCAATAACAATAGAAAAAATCTCTGGGTACAATTAGACTAGAGTAATGAGTTGAGCACAGTGTTGAAGATTGATTATTTCATTAAAACTAGTTTATTCTAATAAAATCAAAAATTTTCTTAAACGCTCTTAGCTTTAGTCAAGAGTAACACTTTAGCAATATATGAATTACACTTCAATTTCAGTGCACGTCATGTTAACTATGATACCGTATATCTCTACTTTATGCATCCTCTCTATGGATTGCACAGTATCGTCTTGTGGATTAATCGCCAAAAACAAAAACATTGAACAGTACGATCACTACAAATTGAAAGTTGTCTGAGAAAAAACAAAGATTATTGATCGTTTTCAACGAGAATCTTCAAGTTTATCTTTCAAGATTTGAGAATTTTCAGCATAGAATATCCTGAAATCATCATTGTGATCATAAACATTGATTCGATTTACTTCAGTTATTTTAAAAAGAAAAATATCAATGTTTACGAACGACGAAAAAATATTTCATACTGATTTAATATTAACGTTTAGTAATAACATAAAACAGATGATGTTAAAAGTATGCTGGATGATTAACGCATGACATAACACTGCATAGGAAAATCTCTAATGCATCAACGTAAAATAATATGTCACATCACTATACAAATGAAATTATTTCCATTAAATGTTGCATTTTATTTATGTTTAGAAGGATATAATTAAGTAGGCAAACAACTTTTGTGACAAAAAAAAATAGTACGATTGACTCAATCAGAACAATAAAAACATTACTAGTTTGAAATATATTCATATCTATTAACTGCATTCGATTGAGATTACAGCTGAAAAAATGAGCCAATTGAGGGCATGCAAACATATTTCTATATGAAAATACTAATTATTTCTTGATTAATATTCAAAATAACGATTAGAAAGAAAATCTTTGATGATCGATCAAGGATCACCCGTTGTCTTCCTTTCATTTTTTTGGTTGAGCGAAAAGGACAAAGAGCAGTACTTTGATAGCAATCAATAATATGTATGTAATCGACATGGGAACAAAATTGAATGATGCATCATAGAAAAAAGTATAAAACAACATAGTATAATGCTATTAGTCAAATTATTTATATCATGTTCATTCAAAGTTGTTCACTATGGTTAACTAAACCTAAATCAATGTTCTTATCATGAACATGATTCTTGCTCCAAGTATCACACATTTAGATTCTTCTATCAATATAAATATTTCTAAATAGTTTTTATTTTCGATAATTTTAGCTAAACACTTTAATTACGATAACATTTAAATATCGATATCTTTGATGTTAGCATTCGTATGAGAATCGTCAGATTAAACATGTGTTAGAATATGTGAAATTGAAAGAGTAGTTGCAGTTTTCTTGCTTCTCAATGAATCTCTAGGAAAAAAAATCAAAATATGAGAAAATAGAAATAATTTAATTTCATAATTTTCATGAAAATAAAGTAAATCGTATTCGTTACAATTCAGTACAATCTTAGTTTATTGAATGATTTCGAATAATTATAAAAACAAACGATGATGCTAATCCATTCGTTATCTATTTATATTGAATTATCATGCTATTTTAGTACATTTTTTGGTAAGTTCTCCCATTGGCATTGTAGATAATTGTAATTAAATTTTCTCGTTTGAATTTTTCTATCATTGACTATAGTTAATATTCAACTAAGAAAGATCAATATTTCCATAAATATACAGAAGACTAGATCGTGCAGAAGATCCATTGAACTACTCACTTTTTTCACTAGCATCTTTTGATGTTGAAGTTTCATTTCAAATAATCTAAACATACTACTTATTGTCATATGAATCGTTACTATAAAGTATGAAAATAGTGGGACAACGGAACGTACTGTTTTGTGATCGTTTTTTTTTTTCTTCACAATATCCTGACGTGTGCTGTTACTTGTGTATCGATATATTTTTTTCTGTCAAATTAATGTCAATCGATAATTTGATGAACAAAATATATCGTCAAAATCTCTTAAAAAATCAATTACGAACGAAATCTATGATATGACTTTAGTTTTAATTTTGAGAAGATAGATTCAATGAGTTTCTCATGGGATGAACTTTTAACAATTAAGATTTGTCTCAATCAGAAGTAGGTCATGTTCGTTCAATAACATAATCGACTCATGTAAACTGTTATTCGATAATTTGATTTCTTAAGAATAAACCGATTATGAAAAGCTATTGTCGTTGTTACGCGGAAATCAAGATTTTTTTCTTGTTATTTTATGCTTGAACATGACATATACTCGCATCAATCATTAGTATTTCATTATATTGCTTTGATCGATGAATACAATCAGAATTGCTGCCGACAAATGGTGGCCGCCCTAAAGCATGGCGAATTTCCGTTCTTTTTTTCACAGTTAACAATGAACGAAGGTCTTCTCGTTTTTTTTTCGTTCTTCAATATTTCCTACATAAATCTTTTTCTCTCCAATCTTTTAATGACTTCAACACACCTGAAAATGCACAACCGACTAGAGTTTCAATGAATTTTGTTAATTATTGATTTCATTTTTCCTTCGGACAATCTTTCATATTTTCTGTTTTGTATTTTCTTTCACACTGAAATATGATATAGAATATTTATTATGTTGTTAGTTTTAATGATATTAATAAAACAATCATTGAAGTCAATGAATACAAAAGACAGGAGTCATTGCTATTTATAAAACCGCTGAACTATTGAATCTTCTCGTGTTCACCTGGCTAAGGTTTTAATTGAATGAAAGCGTGTTCATTTAAAAATCAAGTGTGAATATTAAAATACTGCTAATAAGAAGCAAGTAAATAATGACAGGATTTATTGTAATTATGTTACACTTCGATGGTTCAGGAATAGTAGTGGTATCAGTGATAGTATTGGTGGCAGTGATAGTATTGGTAGCAGTGATAGGTGTGGTAGTAGTGACAAGTGGTCGAAAAAAAAATAATGGATCAAATTCGATATCTTCTTTTATTAGTTGAATTAAGGCGTTAATTGTTCCAGGTGTATTGCAATTATTCTTATGACAATATACACCGAATTCCTCCAAATTGAATTCATCATCATCCAGACTATAACTAGCTTTAATCATAATACTTGTTTCTGTATTGTAATTTTCACATTGCGATTCAAATGCATATTCACAATCATAGTACTGAGGATTATCGATATATTGATATATATAACAGGATCCATCAGATGAACAAGATTCTGTTGGACAATTTTCAATATCAAGACTTACATTCGTGCAACGTGTACAAGTATGACAAGAAGTAAGTGGTGTTGGACTTTGAAGAAAGCTGGCTATTTCTAATGGTTCAGCATTGAATTGAAAGCTTGTTGTTAATTTTTCAACAATACGTGGATCATTACATAATGGCCAATCGCATACATAGGTAATCAAATAAACTGCTGGTGGATGATATGATAAATTTTTATAGAGTATTATTTCTTCCTCAGCACGAATAAAATGCTTATAAGGTACATATTGACTTTGGACATGACCAAGAATAATAGATTCCCTACCGGAAAACTCTTGAAAATCACGTACTATCTCACAATAACTTTCATTTCTGAATTCTAGTGTGCAATCTAATACTTGACAAGTATCATCACCTACGTCATGCTGACAAGAACACTTATAGCAAGCAAGTTGACCAATGGTTGGTGTTGATGGTGTTGTAACGCTAGGATTCGGACGAAAATAAAGTTGATTATTTAATTCTACTGAATATGTAATATTTTTTTCAATGGTTTGTGTATTTAAAGGATTATTACAATTTGTTTTTTTACACCATATATCTATATCATCCACAGCGAAGATATCATCATCAATGTAATATATTCCTATTATTCGAACTGATGTACTTAATCGTCCTTGATTACATAGACTTTCAAAGGGAAATAAACATGAACCTGAATTAAATATTGGATCATCGACATAACCGTTGATATAACATGTACCACTGCATGGTGTCGATGGACAATCAATGTTAATGGTTGCATTTTCACATTTTTTACATGCTACACATGCTGTGAATGCTTCATTAGCTTTAGGAATCAATGTATCTGTTAACAGATTTAAATCAACTGTATAGGTAAGACTTTGCGGAAGAAAATTAATAATACGAGGTGTATTGCATAAATTCCAATCGCAACCATAAGAAAATTCTATTACAGCAGATACTTGCCACATAGAATTACTTTCCAAGAAGACTATTTCTTCTTCGTCTCGTATATAATGTAATGATTCTAAAAAAATTAAATCTGAATTAGGTCGATGATCAAAGTTCAGATAATTTGATGCACGTTCAATAAAACAGTAGCTTTCTTCAACGTATTCAATGACGCATTCAAGTTCATTTTCATTCGTACATGTTGTTCCACCAGGAATAATTGAACAACTACATTTGTAACACTGGAGACAACCAAATTGTTCGATTTTTATCAACAATACGAAGCTGGTAACGATTGTAAATAAGTAAAACATTTTGCTTTATAACTAATGAATATCTAACCATGAAGACCAAACTATTTATTACGACAGTAAACTGTGGAAGATATCATTGATACTCAATATTGTCTTTTATGTTTATGACAACTTTTTGTTGAGATAAGATGTACTTTTTAGAAGAATCATTTAAAAATTATTGACAATAGTTTTCTTTTTTATCTTTCGAAAAATGCTACACATACAAGGACACTAATATATATTGTAGTTATATCATTGAAACAATAGTAACCTTCATGGATAGAGCAAAAATTTTTACTATCGTACCAAGGATATTTGTTTTTTTTGAATAGTATGAGGACGCAAAGTAACCTATATGGCTAGCTTTCGAAGAAATCATCAAGTGATTTCTAAAATTTCCAATTCTTCACCATGATCTCAGAGACATGTATATGTTCATCGAAGAAATGAACTGAACTGATTACGTATGTAAGAAAAGTATATGATCAAAATACAATTCATCAGCCTCATGAAAGAAATCAATTGATTATTGAAGTTTGAGTTTAGGCTCATAGTAACAAAGTTTTTAAACTACCTATAGACTATTTTAGGTTGGTTCTTGCAACATTACCATTCGTAACAGAAAAACGACAATTTGCTCGAATATTCATTAGAAAATGTTTATCAAAACACAGCTTGTCCTGATCAGGGAGATGATCATTGCAGAAGTTAATATTCGAATGCCGTAAATCACCAATTGTTTCATATTTGAAAAAAAATAGTATTGCTACAAAATAATCTTCTGTTTTAGATCATAGATAATTCAATGAAAATCTTATTCATGATTGTATTTTGTATGGCCAAACTCTTATAGTCATACACAACTCTAGTAAATTCGATACTTTCAATGAGTCAGATAGAAAATAAATCTATTTCTATATTTTGGTGTATTTATAATGTCACTCACGTGAAATAGATAAATCGATGAAATGAAAAGGTCCAAGTGAAGATATTTACAATATTTGAAAGTTTTTCAATAGTGTTTTGCATGGATAAAAAATGATGTTGAGACCTTTGAAACGTTACTGGATTAAGGCCCCCACCCAATCCTAAAATGTCAATTTTGGTCAGATTTTTTATTTCTATTGGGTCCAACAGAGCATAATGTCAGCTGTCGAACGCACTATAACTTATTCATTTTATAAATTTTTTTTCATGGTGAAAAACTCATTGAAGAAATACTTATTTGACAACTTTTATTACCAATGAGCTTTGAATCTCTTTGTCGATATATCGGAGTGATTACTACATGCTGTATATGTCGCCATTATATTGAATTTGAAATATATTTATTGTAAATACATAAAAACTCATTTAAAAAACTTCCTTCTGAAAAAAACTTTGAAAATCATTCTGGAAAATTATTTTGCTTTTCTCTGAATATATGGTTTTCTGCTATGTCATTTTTGTATTTCTCAAAGTTCTCCACCATTTTTTATGATACAGAGTTCGGGTTTGTTTTAAATTATAGCTATGACCTGCCACTACAATTTAACAGAATCGAGTTTTATGATTAAATGATCTTTGCTTTCGAATATCGAAATTTTTAACGTTAAGCAGCATCAGATTCTCAAATTTTTTACTACACGCTTCCATTACAAAATTGAGAAATGAAATTGGATATTCGGTCTTTGTTAAGTTGTAGTGGCAGGTCATAGCTATATTTTAAAACCAACCTGAACTCAACAGTATTTGTAACGAGGAAAAAATATGAGAAATGCCAGCACCCCGATTTTACACCATGATTCCACAATAAGTGGCCACATACTTAATATTTTGAACTGAAATTTTTACTGTGAGATGCCTAGCAGTGGACACGCCTTCCATGAAAATTTCAGCAAGATTAGATGACCAGAAGCGAAAATGAAAATTAGGGTGTGTGGGGGGGGGGGGGGGGGGGAGGCTTAAAAAAAACCTTCGTTAACTTCAATGCGCTATGCATTTCGTCGTATTTTTCATGAGGATTGATCAATCAAAGAAAGCATATCGAATGAACCATATTGCATATGGTGAAAACTTTAGTTCTTCAAATTTCCTATAAGTGGTATGCTTAGTTACCAACAAGCATGTAAAAATGAAAAAAGTATCTTTCTTCTATCAAAACACGGCCGATACTCTCAGCAAGCTTTTACAGCTTATTCTCGAACAGACACACTTCTGTTAAGTGCCGCAAATCTACTTTCACAATATTCGAAGAACTGCCATGAATTAAAAGTACAGATGATGATTAGGAATTCATATCTCAACACTATTTGACTTCTGTTTTATTGGTCAAAACTTTTTTGTACTTTTATGTTGCACATGATAAGACGTTTATTTTCATCGAACTACTGGAGGCTGAAATAAATAGAAAGGGAGAGAGAGCGTCAGGCAAAGATCTTTTGTTTTATTTATGATAAGAGTTTTTTACTTGGCATCTGCTTTCATTCTAAAAACATTTCTATGTATTCTACATGTTTATTTTTTGGCAAATCTGTTTTCTGTTTCCGGCAAACCGGTGCATGTCATCTTGGTGTTTCACCATATATATGAACCGTGTCACATATCCAAGATTTTGGAGAAGTGCTCACTTCTCCCGTGTGGGACGTTACACCCGCAGTCGAGAGATGCGGCCATCTGCCAATGGAGATGCATAATCTCCCTTAGATATGCACATTCCCCGCGTAGGATATTACTTCTCTCACGGGAAATGTGTCGTCTCCCGCTGGAGAAGTGAGCACTTCTCCAAAATCTTGGATGTGTGACACTACTGCTTTAAATTTAGAAAAACGTTCTAATCCATAGAAAATGTGCCCAAGAAAAACGATGCATCTATTTTTAAGTCCAATTTCTTGCTTATTCATCAAAGAGGTCATGATACGTAGCCAAAAATTTTACAGGACCCAATCTTTAATACCGTCACATATCGTGCACATTGGGTATGATCTAGATTAATTAAGTTGACGCATACTTCATTCTATCGATGCATGTACGTGTTCCAAATAGTTTTTGTGAAAAACACAATCCGTCAAAATCTCTTCAATTGGTTGTACAAAAATTAAACGAACAATTGTAATAAGATGTTATAGAATTTGATTGACTAAAAATAATTTTATTCGAAAAAAGTTGCTGCTATCGTCAATCGTCTGCTAGTTCTACTAAGAATGTATTTTAATTTCGGTAGCTATTCGAAATATTGTGTCCCATCAGACTTTGTATTATATGTTAGAAAAAAAAGTATCGCATTGAGTTATGTATAGCAGATTTTTTGTCTCACATATATTCAAATCATTCAAAGCGAACAATCAGGTTGTTTCTAGCAACTAAAAGCAATAGTTGCTGTTTAGTTTTTAAATCATTTTTTTAATGTCAAGATCTCTTTGTTTTACAGAGACAGAGTAGCCTACATTTATTAATGTTTAGTATGTTCCGATTCTGTCTTATCAAAAAAGTACTGATATTTACTTAACTTGACTACAAGACATTGTTGAAGAATCTCCATCGTATTATTTTCATGTATTTTATTAAATAATATTGTTTAACATTTTTAAGTTTAACATTCTCGGAAAGAGAATCTGTTGAATATTGAATCAAACTATCATAATCATATGGAAATCCTATTAATTCTACTTACTACGATTCCTCAAATGAAGTTTTCAATTTTATGCTTCTTAAAATCAAAAATGAATCTAGTGTTGATAAACAATATTCTTTGGATGTATTTTAATATGAGGATGATGATCAGATGGTGATTGTTCATGAAAGAAGTCAAAATATAAATAAGCAACAAATATATCTAATTCTTTCTCAATATTTTCATCTAAATTTTATCAAGAACATGTTTAAGTCAGTACTGAATTATGTCACGGAAAAGAAACATTCTTTTGGTTGGAAATTGAATCCTTTGGGAAAATATGCAACTTGTATATAGAAAAAGAAAAGAGCCTCAAAGATTTTACATGCTTCAACTTACTATTGTACTATATACATTCATTAGCATATTGAATTTTAAGGATTTCTCTGTCTTCAATTTGAGTTGATCAGAAGAACACAAAACTATTCACCCTGGTTGATGTGCTATAGGTGTTCCAACGGTGAACATTAATGTATTCACTGCATTTATAATCTTAGCTCGATCATCGGCATCTATCCTTCGGTGTATGAATAAGTAACAAGGATGCATTTCATTTTTATCATATCATACAATTTTAATTGTAATAGCAGCAATATCTTATGAAATCATTTTGTTGAGCCAACGATATGCTGCTACAGAAAACGTCCACTTCACTACCAGACTCAAAGTTCAGTGAGAAAAGCATGCTACCTTCGAAGACAACCACTTATTTTTATGAAATCTCCATAAAATTCATTTATCATTCTATATCTATATACTACTTCCTTATCCAGCAATTCTGGCTTGGTATCTTTCAATAAATTTGAATTATTATATTCAGCTTAATTTTTTTGAAGAATGCCGATGAATTATTCATTACAAAATACTGCCAAACGTTTACTAGCGAGCTATTCATAGTCAGCGTAAGACACCAACTGAGAATAGTCTCAAACAACGTCGATTTATTTTCTCTAATTGTACACATGTAAAGTCAGCCAGATTATTCAATAAGTGTGGAAACAAATAGTTTTTGTGTACTCAAAAAGTGAGTAAACTCTAGAATCGGTCAGGGTGTCCGGCCGTTAACACAATAACTCTTTACAAATACATTCGATTGAGCTGAAATTTTGTGCACAGAATTTTCTCATCAATATCTCGGTCGAGTTACAAGTTGAGAAGGATCCGGCAAGAAATGGCTGAGATATCGAAAAAATTGTCATTTTTAACCAAACAATCCCTGAGGTGGGGTACAGGGATTTTTTCAAAACAAAATTTTTTTCTCAGCATTATCCACAATGTATATAAATCGACTCAGCTTTTAACGCTGATTCCGAATCTGACATTAGTATTGAACGAAGTCGTGGCTGTCTAACAAAACATCGCCTGAAAAAGGTCTGATAATGCACAAAAACTGCATCGAGAAACCAAATGCCTAGACATGTTGTATCAAATGACCACTAGTTTTGGGGTTTCCCAAAAAAGATTTAACAGGATACTTCATCCGTGCACACATTCTAGAATGACTGATTTGTCTCATTCACTTTTCGAAGTACACATAACTCTCGGACTTAAGTCCGAAGTTTTCACATTTATTTTAATTATTGGCATTGCCTCTCTTCGAATGATGAGAACTATGAGATAGATGCCAAATCATTTGAAAAAGCTCCTAGTCTGATTGCTGTACGATTCATTTGGCAAATACACTTCAGTTGCTCTTGTAAATCAAATAGAGAATGTTGTACATTATTCACTTCAGAGCATAATCTTGTTCATCATTGAGCATTATCCTCGAGCAATGCAATCAAAAACTATATACCATAAATGGTGATTGTATCTCATTCATATCTGATTTGTAATGACATATGAAAATTTTGTTTTTCACGATTTCATATAATTATGGAAATGAATCGCAAGAAGATGATGTTACTGATGCATTTGACATGATTTGTAATATACCCTGCATGGATCAAATATTTTAACGCCTCTACTACTATCTAATTACCATCTATGAAGGTCTTCAACGTGACTAGCGGAAAGGAGAGGGCGGGGAGTGGAGTACATTGAATAGAACTGAGGTACTGTTAATAGTGGTTGAATATAATTGACAAGTCGCTGTAGATTATCTATCTGATCTCCATTCAGAACAGGACTTATTTCTTTTTTGATCTAGACATACAACATTACTTGAATTCAAGTAATACGTTTGTTGACTCAAAATAATCTACAATCATTCGTTATAGTTCGTGTGTGGGTGAACTTGACCTATTCCTAAAGTCTTCGAGACTATTTTCAGACCATGTCTCAAGAAAATATACTCTATAAGTGTATATTTTATCACTAATTAATCAGAATGAAATGAATGATCACAAGATAATATGAAATAAAATTTACGAAATCTGTATAAATCTAACACTAGAATGTTTCGAATAGTATAAACACGACTAAAACTGACTTTTCTCTATGCGTAGCTACTTGATCAATCAACGTTTTACTATTCGAATTAATCTCACTTTTAAAAGTATGGATCGGAACGATTCTTGTGAACTTTCATGCTTGAAATACGGTAGTTGATACTTTCAGAATTTCTGTCGAATGAATATAAAAATAATTCTGGACAAGTCATTGAAATAACTAAAATACATGTCTATAGACGAAGTAACCCTCAAAGCTAGCTTATTGAGGATAAAATAGATGTATCAATGTTAAAAGAATGTTCAACAGGATCATTAACATTCGTTGCATCATTTATATCAAAGACAGTCTGTCCAACTCGGATGTCTTCGTTACTCGAGAGTACTCATTGACACTTATATATTCATCAACTGTATTATATAAATGGAATCAGTAGTCGATCAGGTTATCAGATTGAATCGTGATAGAACATTCGTATTTCTAAAATTACCCATTAGATTTCTTTTATAGAATGAAAAGCTTCATTCTAAATACAGCCGATATCTTAAGTTAGTAAAATTATATCTCGCACCATGTTTAAGATACTTTCAAAATTGTGATATTCAATGTCAGCTTTTTATTCGTCGATCTATCCGTTGAAAATTAATATTTTAAAAACACTTACATGTTTTCGTGCTTTGGTCACTACTTTTATATTATATTTTCAATATATATTTTAGGAAGAGACAAAAAATAATAATAATAATGATATAAACGAAACGCCAGTGCATTGAAATGCAAAAAACATAGACAAAGAGAAAGGAAACACTAGAAGCATCATCAGCAAGACATAAACTGAACAAGGAAACAAAAAAAGAAATAGTCGTAAAATAGATAGTCATAGTTACAAGTCATGTTTTTGTTTTTTATGTATATGAATACATATCGAGCGGAACACTTATTCAGAAAACGACAAAACAAATATGGATTACAAACACAGATATGTATATGCGTATACATATTTATTTATGTATTTATTTAACAAAGCGAAAAACTAACAGAGTAGTTAGTGTTCTTTCGAGTGGACAAATCAAATACAAAAATAAGAACACAATCAAGAAAAACCAAATGTAATCATGGCAATTAAGAAAACAATAAATAAATTCGTGCAGATGGAGAAAACCGGTATTTTCGTTTGTTTTTCCATGAGAAAAAAAAACATTAAATATTAATCATCTGAACTATCATCGTCGGATGTTGAGCCAATCTTTTCAAATCGTAGTACATCACGAATATTTACACATGGTAATGAACGGCGATGCAAAGCTGTTATTAATGCTGCAGATCGATTATCTATCTAAAGAGAAAGACACAAGTAAAATTAAAAAGAAATACTCTTGAAATATATTTCTAGTTACTTTTGGTAGCACTTTTATTCGTTTTTCATATTCTTCTTTATCTTTATCTGTTATTTCATACGTCACATCGTCATTCCAACCCATGCGTATTAATAATCTAAATTTTCGAAAAAAAATAATAACAAACTTAAATATGACACTTCTCTTAGAATTAAAGTTAAAAACCCGATAGAATGGGTGAATTTTTAACGCAGAAGTTAAATTCTGATGTACACATTGATAGTCATCGTCAATGAATAATATCGAAGATGAAAGATATTAATTGAAATAAGTATTTTGTAGTGAATATGAAAGCAAAATGATTGGAAATAAACGGATGACTATCACTCGTAGTCCCATCAAACGTCAGCAACCTAGTTCCTCTTCTTGTTACAGAAACTTCAAAAAAATGTATTCTATTTGTCAGACTTTCAAAATTTCACTGATTAGTAGTACGAAGAAGAAAAAAGTCTGTTCTTACTATATCTAAATGATGTACTTCACTAGGATCTAATAGATTTTATATTTATAAGTAATCAAATCTATTCAAGTGAAATTATCGATACTCGACATGTTGACATATTTACTTATGATCTTTTAACAGCATACTCATTGTCAAAGAATGCCACGGAAGACCCACCAGTGATTTGTAACTGACGCTTCTGAATAGCTGACACTGGTCGTGATACAAGCTATCATGAAATTCAAAAACGTTAGAGGACCTATTCAATTTCTACCATTTTCAAAATTATAACGATAATAGATGGTTGCTTAGCTATCTAAACGAGGACTAGACTCTCTTAGTGTTCGCTTTAAACATTCGTTCGAAATAATATTTCATTGGCACAATTACTCAACTCTTTTTCTTCTAATGTTTCAGGTACGGATAAAAGCAGTAATGTTTCTTTGTTTGATTTTAAATTTTCATTCGAATTCGCTTTTGATTGCGTTAATTCATTTAATTGTTGTTTATTGATATTATTTTCTTCGTTGTGTGGATTCTTTTTTAATGAATTTAAAAAATTACTACGTTTATCTAAATGTTTTGTTTGTGTTATACAATTGGATTGTAATTCATGTATCATTGATCGGCCATTCGTATTCAAATTATTAGGTGTACTTGATAAACGCTCACGTGCTGTTATCAGACGATTGGATGTTAAGGCGTGTGAAAATTTTCCTTGATTTGAAATACGAAATTTAGATGAAGCATGATTCCATATGGATGCTTGTTCTTTATTGTTTGATGATGGTAAATCGCGTCCATTTAATGATGGCTAGAAAAAAAACAAGGGAAAGAAATTCTTTTAAATTATGTTTTGTTTAAAAACGAATTATTTACAAAATCTTTTTCAAGTCGATTAAATTTATTTTCATTCGTTCTTATCTTCGTATTAGATTTATTTTCTTCATAAAAAACATGTGCATGATTATCGTTTGATAAGCGATCTAAACTATTATCATTTGTTACATTATGACGATTAATCTTTGTTGTGTGACCATTGTTATATGACGATGATGATACGGAATGTAAACGACGTGGATGATTTGTATTTGAATTTATTAACGAACGATGATTTGAAGAAAATGAATAATCAGTTGCATTGAGTTCTAAACCCTGGAAAAAAATGTAGATGACACGGAATTCATTTGATTTGTTTCCGTCAATGAATTCAATGTTACTTACTTTACCAAACGAAGTAAATAAACGTTCTCGACTAAATGAACGTCGCGATTGAAATGACAAGACATTTTCTGATTGTTCATCGAAATCAGTTGATGTTTGTTGACCATCGGATTTATTTCGATATTGCCCTAAAATTAAAAAACAATTTTATCATCTAATAAAATAGTATTTTTGTGATAAATTCGATAGCATTATTTGAGTCCCCATCCACACTCACTCCTTCCCTATTTCAGTGATTTTTTTTACCGAAATTCGACAATCACTTAGAATTCTACTACGAACAGTCTATAACCATTGTCTTAGTTATGTGAAAACTCAATTTTAGAATTCATTCATTGGAGCTCGATTGTCAATTAATGTCATACATGATCAATCCGACTCATCATGTGTTGCTCACCTGCTATTATTGTTGAACTGATTTCATTTTGTAATTCAAGCTTATTGCTATTGTTCCTATTATTTGATCGATCAATATTCAATGTCTGATTACCATTTTTTTTCTAGAGAAAAGAAATGTTTTGATCGACAACACAAAATATAAATAAATAAATCAATATACATCTGAACTGGAGATTTTCATCCATGCTGGCATAAAGCCACTAATAGCCATCACATTGCGGCAAAAAGTAATTTACTTGTACCGATTAAAATACCGACGGGTACTGAATAAAATCAGAACAATAATTATAATTATAGCGAAATAATGTAGTACATCGATCAGTGTTTGCTTGTCGTAGATTTTATCGTTCAATTTCGACTTAAGTGTGAAATAATCAAACTAAGATACTATTGACATCATAATCGTTATAAAAAAATGACTTAGAAAGAAAAAAGTGTTGCCGAAGAATCTAGTGAACTACTTGTTGTACATCGCAAGTAAATACATACGGTGAGTGATAATAATAGGAATTTACAAAACTGAGATGATAATCAATAAAATAAAATTTTTTTTCTACTGTAAGAAAAATTTCAAAATAAAAGAAAGATAATTATGTTTTTCTTTCATATTTCAGTTTTAATATTCAATTTATTATTCTGTTTCACAAACACGAAAATGACTATTAGCGACAAATACATTTACAGTGTTTGTTACCTAGTAACCGATAATGTTAATGGCAAATTCGTACTTAAAACATTGAGTTGTTATTTATTTTGTAGCACATTCATTTAAATTTTTCTCGATAAATTGAGACCAATGGATGATCTACGTTTCCGTTGGTTGAAAGATTCCATTTACACAATACTAAGTATTGATGAAGTCGATCCTGCCTTTGAAGATTTTCTCGAACGTGATGATGGTGCTAATGAATTGCTTATCGCAAAATTTCTCAACGAAGCTGATAATAATGTTGATGATGAAAATGCTTTACTATTTTATAAAGAAACATTCGAAGAATTACGCGAAGAACAAGTTGAAATAAGTAATTAATTAGAAATAATCCAACAGTTTTCACGAAGATTGGTTTTTTTTTCATTTATTTTTTCTAGCGGAAGAAGAATGGATTGAAGAGCAACTCGCTATTAATCCAGACTTCGATCCTAATGAAGAAGGAACCGTAATAAACAGTGGTACTGATGATCAACAACAATCAACAGTCAATGATCCAGCAACAAACCAAACAGCACGTTCAGGTGCACAAAATGGAAACACAGATAATGCTGAGCGAACGGGTGAAACAGACGATAATGATGGAGATAAATCACCTGAAGTACCACCAAAACCAAAACGATATGTATAGTTGAACCAATGATTTGCTGATAGAAAGAAATTTTCATTTATCCTGTTTTGTTGTTTAGCGAAATGAACTCGTTAAATATCTTCGCACATTTCTGTACTTATGCCGCGATGTTTATCCTTCAAATTTAAGTAAAAAGAATTGTGTCTACTTTTTACGTACCACATCAGGAACAATACCAGCACCATCATCGATTGAAGATGCTGAAAAAACTCTTGTCAAATATCTTGATTTCGGTCTATTGAATGGACATACACTTCATTTACTTGCCAATACACTGAATAAAGTAAGAATTTCATTTGTAGTACAACAGTTGAGATGTTCATGTTCAAGGTCAAATTTGACATAATAGAAAGAACGACCTCGAAAGATTTTAATGGTCTGTACGAGCATAAGAACTAGAAATCTTTTCTATGAGTTTAGCCATCAAAGACTGGTTGTACTTATTAGTTAGTGTACGCTGGAAATATACTGCTACTAAAAGCATAGGATTTCGATGTGATCAGTGCTCCGATATAGATCATTTGTCAATGGCTCATTGTTCAGTATTCACACTAATACAAAACTTCCCGAATTACATTTACTGAAAGAGCAAAAATTTAGTCAGTTAACAAACGGAGGAATGTATTAGATTATATACTACGATAGGCTTCTTATGTAGGATGATTGAAAAAACAGCAGAAAAGTATCTTCATATAGAACTTTTCGTTTGAGAAGAGAGAAAGAGAAAGAGACAGGAACAGGAACAAAGCTTTGAGTATAAAAAGATGTTATATTCACTTTAATGTCCATTAATTCTTTCACGGCATCATAGACGATAATATTCAACATTTTTGTATCATATATCCTCATTAACCTACAGTAGTTAAACTCAATTAGAAATATGAAAAGAAAGCAAGTATTAGTTACATCAAAAGAATATTACTTAGTCACCATTATCAGTATTAAAATTTGACCGATTGCTTAGAATACGTTATCAGTAACAAACGAAAGTAGATAGCAGCGCAATCATTGTTGAAGAAAGAAAATAGATGAATATTCAGATTGAGAGAATTATCATTTATCAATCCTCTTCTTATATAATTAGAAGCATTCCTCTCTACTACCTAGTTACATATAATGGTATTATTCTAGGTGCAACACGTTCTTCTATGATGGCAAGTTATACGTTCATTTTTTGACTTGTAACAATCTATCAGTGATAGAGATGTGCGAATTACGTTACATATGCATAATCTGTAGCACTGAATGTAATTTCACACAATGGTGGTCTCAAATTGATTTCACTTTTATTTTTCAGTTCGTAAGGCTATTTAAAAAAAGTCACAGATCAAATCTATAAAAGATCTTTAGAAACTCATGGGTTCAACTTTTTCATTCAACAAATAACTCATTAAAAAAGACACTTCTAGGGTTATAAAGTTGAAGAGAATCTGAAAGCAACATTCTTGTGGATATTTTGGTCCTGTGTTTGTGTAGTCTAGCAGTAGGATCTACTACAGATCAGTGGGCCAATGAGTACTACCGTCGTTAGATTCCCATTATCATTAGTATTCTAAGTAATGAAAATCTTGATCTCTGTCGTACAGATTCTCGTTGAATACAATTACTCATATTTCAATGCACATGAATTCTATAAAATAACAAGCAGTTTTCAAAGTATATTTTTTGAAATTTTTTAATAAGTGTAAAGTTTAGCGAAAATTTTGTGTTAAAGTTTTTTTTTACTTCAAAAAAAACAAAGACAACACTTTCTTAAGGTTTACAATCCATTGTTAACATATCAAAATGAACCGGAAGAAAGTGAAACTGGTGATGGAACTCGGCCGGTATCTTCCAAGAGTTCACAAAAAGGTGGTGCACCGTCGGAATCTCAGACTGACGAAACAGAAGAAGAAAAAAGAAACGAAAAGGTTTGATGAAAATCATTTACTTCTCACGTAAACATAGCTCGTTTTATTGTGTAGCGTCGTCAACATGAACTTGAATTGCGCGCTATGCTACGCGACGAATTTTTAATTCAATTACAAAAATTTCTCAATCAAATCGGTTTAACACTTCGTCAACTAGAAGGTAAAGTTAACTGAATACTATTTTCAAACATAGTAACGTTTCATTTTGTTTTCTTTTTCTTAAAAGGTGAAGTACGTCTTGAATTACCACCACAATTTGATATCACTAAAGTGGTCAAATCAAATAAGGATGCAGTTGAACATGCCGAAAGTCTTGTCTATAAGTGGAATGGAGAAATCCGTGAAGCACTTGAACGTGAATTAAAAAAAGTAAACGAAATAGAAGCAAAGTTTTCAATGATTCGGACACGAAATATAAATTATTTCTTTTTCTTTTACCAGACGCCACAAACAGCTGGACCTTTAGGTGAAATTGATTGGTGGCGTGAACGAAATATTTCATTAAGTAGTTTATTCGAACAAACAAAACAAGAACATGTTGAGCAAGTACTTGAAAAACTTGAATTAGCAGAAAATGCTGCACCATCATCGTTTCGTGATACGAGAACTGATTTATCCAAATATTATCTAGAAGCAAAAGATAACGTCAAGTAAGATTATATTTTAAAGAAGAGGAAAAGTAAATATTTCTATCTTTGAACGAAACATTGATTTCTTATTAATTCATAATAGCATGAATCGTCAGGAATTCAGCTCACCCGACAAAAACGTTTTATTGAAATCATAAAATTGAGATGCTAATTTTAATCTAAAATAAAACGTTGTTCTTGATGATATTTTCATGTAAAATCGCCATTGTTATTGCTAAGACACAGTAGACAAAACTTCAGTCACCCTTTCGATGTGTGTCTTTTCTTTTTCTGTCTAGAGAAACGATAGAGAGAATCGGTACTAGATAAAAATGGATGTCAAAACGCAGCATAATGTCATCATCTTTAATAGATCAAATAATGGATATAATACGTTCAAAAGTTCACCAAAAAAAGAAATATAACGTTTCGAACTTACAAAGTTTTCATTGTTTTTGACTACATAGAATGTTTGGAAAGGATCCGATTGAGTAGGCTGAAGATTTTACGAAATATAGTCGCATATACAATAATTAAAATTAACTCTAGAATATACACGTTTGAATTTATAAAAAACAAAGAGAAAAATTACAGCCTAACCGAAGAATACGTGATGAGAATCGTACTGCAGTGAAATATTCATCCATAGAAAACTAAGAGTATTTTGTTGAACCGTCTATTGAATGTTTTTCCATCTCGAGCATATATCAGCTCATTTCAAATGCTTGATATCTGGTAAAAAAATTCTGTTTGATTAAATGCAACCTTGTCGTTAATCAAAGACGTCGACGAAAAAGAGCCATCGGCAAACTTCATTCTTTAATCCCATTATATTAATTGTTCTTTTAGCTAACGCAAAAACACTCCCTGAATATTTCAGTAGTATTAATTTGGAACTATTCATGTTCTAAAAACGTTCTTCACTTATTTCAGACGTTGAAACTGAAACCATGTGCCCAGAACCATTGAGAGCATATCTGATGTTTTAATTGATTCTTCTATGAGCTGAGATCACATGAATTGTTTCAGCTCGAAATTCAAAAGTTCCTGTTTCTAGTGTTTATGAAGATAATCATGATATGTTCGTAAAATATCTGAGGCATCGACAATCCTTCGACAGTTTGAAATTCTTAACTAGAACTTGTTTGAGACGAGTCTTAACTCACCAAAATCTATCCGATGCACATAGTATCAATTCAAAAGGCTCTTGACATTTTTCTACAACGTATATTGTTAGTACCAATCATCATTCTTTATTTCATATCATAGGTTTTTATCAACACTTGAACGACATTTTAAAAATGTAACACATGGTGCAACATTTCGTGTTGTTACGGAAACGATACCAAAAATGATGAGTGCTTTACGTATGGTTTGGATTATTTCACGACACTACAATCGTGATGAGCGTATGGTACCATTAATGGAACGTATTGCCAATCAATTATGTGATCGTGTTGCACGTAGTATCAATGTTCGAACTCTATTTAGGTATAGAGACTTTTACATTTGATGAATACATGTGGAATTCTTTTTCTTTTCATTTCTGTTCTTATTCGTAGTTATCAACCAAGTGAGATCATAGAAAAATGTACACAAGCTAAAGATATGTTAGAGCGTTGGAAACAAGTAAAAAAGATATTTATTGAAATAGATTGCGTTTTCCAAACGTTTCTTTTGTTTTTCTTTCATTAGTCTTATTATGATGTTCGAGCTGAAATTGAACAATCAGGACGTGATTCACGATGGGAATTCGATAATAAACGTTTATTTAAATTAACTGATCATATGGCAATCATTTGTAATGATTTCATTGCAATTGCAAAAGAACTAGAACAATTTTACAATATTTTTACACCTGAACTTAAATCAGTTACAGGAAAACCACATAAAATAAATGAAATTCTTCAACGTGTGCATAAAGTTTTGGAATTAATCGAACACGTAAACATTTTACTTCATAGAGACGAAATAAGATGTGTAATTGAATTGTTTTTTTTGTCATGTATTTTAAAAGGCTCCATGCGATCCATTCCGTCTTGAGGATCTTGAAAAATGGAAAATCGTATCAACGAATTATGCGCAACAAATTGAAGAAATCGATGAACAAACGAAGAGTTTCATTTCGGAATCATTCAAAAGTTTACGGTACGAACGTTTTTCAATAGATGATACGCGAAGAACGATTTCATTTCTTATTCAACGTTGTCATTAACGGTCTCGATCACGAATAGTGTCATCTTTCGGGATATAAATTAAATATTTTCTGTAGGACTTTCTAGTTTAAAGGGTTTGTGCACTGATTTCTCACAGGTTCAACTATGAAATAGTGCGACAACTTCAATGTTTAAGTGGGCGATTCGCTTCGAAATCCTCTTGTTTATAATTACTAATTTGATAAGAGGTGTCTCGTAAGAACTTCTAAAGAAAATAGATTTACAAAGAAAACTTGGCAAATCATAAATATTTCTCATAAGAAATCGTGAATTATTATATGAGGATAATCAATAAAAATTGAATCTTATCCGAGTTCATTTAGTCTTCGTTACATAATGAGAACTACTTATGGACATTAGTTCTTTATGTATAAATCTATGTGAACGTATTGCATCTTTGAATTGGTAACAAATAAAAGTCAAAGTTCTTGTTATCATTCGATTACGAATGGAGTGTACAATGTGAAATATGTCCAAATAGAATTCAAAGTGTAGTCTGTATCTCTGATGAAATTTTTTGCCAAATCCTATCACTGAGCACTTCAAGCAAAAAAACAATGCTAGGTTTTTTTTTCTCAATATCTGAAGATGTTGAGCACAAAATCTTTCTTTTTTTTGAAATCGATTTCGAATTTCTCATTCGACACTGTGTCACAAATATGAAGAGTTCTTCAACTAACTTGAAACATTTTAAAATATTTCTCGAGCCTTTTCCTTTGTCTTGACATTCATCTATTTTCATGTTACGATGTTCGACGATTGAAAAATATTTTTCCTTAAATCACTCTGTGCAGAATAATCTTATTTTTTAATTTCATACAAAAAATGAGTACAACATTGGATATGATTTGAATAGACAATAAGTCTTTTGCTCGTACTGGATTTCTGAGTATGCAAATAATTCGATGCATGAAAAGACTTTTTTCTTCGTGAGTTTTCATTTTTTACTAAGTAACAGTTAACATCAAATTTTTAGATCGGCTGAAAGTGCATTTGACATGTTGTTGAAATTTGAAAAGAACAATACTCGTATGACTATACAAGATGAAATGCACAAACGATTTAATGATATTTTACGGCAATATGATAATGAAGTAATTACATAATGAAAATACATCAATTGATACAGCTCGTTTCATTTTTCTCAAATTTAGGTTACAGAAATTAATAGTATATTTCAACATAATAAAACCAATCCACCTGTTAATAAAAATCAACCACCTTATTCTGGTGCTATTGCTTGGAGTCGTTCATTATTTCGACGTATTAAACATACAATGTTACGTTTACATACAAAAGAAGCTTTGATGCAAACAGAACTTGGAAAACAAGTAAATGAAAAAGTTTTCTTTTTTTAGTAATAGCATCATTCAATTCATTGTTTCGTTCGATTATTTCACAAAATAGATTAAGAGCTATTATCTTCGTGTAGCAAGAGAAATGAAAGCATTTGAAGATGGAAAATTTAATGAATGGAAACAACGTACCGAACAAATATTGCCAACATTACAAAAGCGTAATGTTCTCAAAGAAATATCATCTGCAGAAAGTAAGTTTATTTATTAAACGAAATAATCGATGAATATAAAGAATACTTATTTGCTATAATTAGATGACAATGTTCTTACATCTCGATACGTCATCGATTTTGATCCACAATTGAATGAGATGATGACAGAAGCAAGATATCTTGAACAATTCGATTATGCATTACCAGAAGCTATTCGACATTTAGCATTGAGTGTAAGTTAAAATAGATTTTAAATCCGACGTTTAATTTAGATATGTTGAATGAAATCATCGGATTCAGATTCGATTCAATTAACTATTTCAATTTCTTTTATGACTTCCATGACAGGATCAATTTATATCTATGTTTCTAATCCTGCTGAAATCATTTCGAATGGTGTACTTAACATATCTACCAACATAAGATGGTCTAGTCATAGTTATCTTCATAGAAGTCGATTTGTTTGACGAGAGATGTTCATGAAGATATTTTTAAAAACCGAAGTATCGGCAATTATTATTTTAGCTCGATCAAACAAAGTTAGTTACACTTCGTAGGAAAAGTTTCATAATGCGCTACAACTAACTTGGGAAAATGGCTTTAGAATATTTTTCTGCAAACACGTATACCATAATTTTAGATCCTATAGTTCGATTGCGAATCATTTTTACAAATTTTTAAAATGTCTTCAAGGACTAGAAACGATCAATGAAATTAAGCATCATAAAAGTCTTCCTTCACATTTCATTCTTCTCTGAAATTCATGAGATTTCCAAGACACATTTTGGAAAATGTTCCTCTCGTCAGATTAGCTAGTATTATAGACTGACATCATTTCAGCATGTTTTTTAGAAGAGATCTATCGAAGACATTGTCAACAACAGGGCTTTCCATATTTCTTCAAGCTGTAGAGAAAGAATCAAATATGGATGCTTGTCAAATGTTATTGACTAGGTCATTTAATTTGTTGGTAGTTTATAGTTATTCGTTTTCGAATCCCACTATGAATTCACCGTGTTAAATATAATAGGAAAGATTTTTATGATTAGAGTTAGAAGAGGCGTATTTATCTACGCTTAAAGCATTCTGTCAGCTTCAAGTAAATTGTACGAATTCGTATGAAAAAGTTTTAGGAAGAAAAGTAGAATTGTCCTAAAAATCAAATATACCAGTTCACTGATAGGATTCTTTTCTTTTTAATATTAGATAAGTAACTTTTATGGATTAAAGATAGTATTGTTTATCGTTGAAATGATCATACTTGGCGACTAGTAGTTAGTGCACCAGTCGCTATTCGTTCTTCAGTAATTATTATTTTTAAACACACATATATCGAATGATTTCATCCAATTAATGCCCATGTTTTTTGAAATAGAATAAATCTGAAAATTTTCATAAGATACAAGATAGATCATAATAAATATGGATGAGCATAAACTTTATTTAATCGGTTGTTTACTACAGTCATGATTTGAAAACATACGTTTTAATGTTGCTTGAACCTTTTCTTTTTCTATTGAATAGGAAGAGAAAATGAAACTTTTATCGACACAATTAAAAATCGTCCTTAAAAACTACAATCGTCTCATTGATTCACTTGAACCACATGAACAATCATTACTCGAAGAAAATTTACGAGTATTAAAGCGTCATATGCAAACAGGTACTCAACGTTTACCATGGACATCGACAAATCATGAAAAATTTATTACAGTCATATCTGAAGTAAAATTTTCAACCAGCGAAATTTCAAAAGAAAATTCTAAAAACTTTTTATTGTTATATTAGTTAATTTCTAAACTCGATTCAACTATCAATCAAATAAAAAAGAATGCCCAAGATATTCATGTATTTCTGGATGAAATCCGTCAATGCAATCTGTTTCGTGAACCACCACTTAATCCTGATGATTCACTTGTACATTGCAAAGTAATTAAATCATTTATCACTCTCATTATCTGGTATTTAAAAGTTTTATTATTATTATTATTATTATTTAGGAATATTTCGAACTAGTTGAAAGTCGTCGACGACAAGATGTAATTGAATTACAGAAAAAATATAAACTCATTGGCCCATTAATAGCAAAAGTAGAAGGACTTGTTTTCAATACAAATACGTCGCAATCGCCTAAAATGAAAGCTTACTATAGTTATTGGGAAAGGCAAATATTTTCAGCTTTATCCGACGTAAATACTAGAAAACGAACACAGCAAATTTGATTGTCTTATTACATGAGAAATTTTTCTTTTTTCTTGTTTTTAACAGCTTGTTTTGGAAAATTTAAAATCATTGCGTGATACATTAGAACATGGCTCTAAACCACTATTTCAAGTTGATGCTTTGCTTGTTGTACCAGCTGTAGGCATGCAACCAAATCCAAATGAAATCATGAAATTATTTAGTCAATCAATGCGAGATTGTGTTGAAGTGTAAGTTTGCAATTTACATTTTAGTAGAAAAGAAAGAAAAACAAGAAATTATTTATCATATTGATAATCATCTCATTTTACATCATATTATACAGATCAGTTTTTCTTAAGATACACCTACTCATATGTTAGTATTATTTTTTTCATGATGAATGTGTTATTTATGGTAGTGCTCGTTGACTCTCTTTCTCTTTTCTTTTTTTTCTCGCTGTCGCCTCTACTTGTTTTTGACATAACATAAAATCACCAGGCAACGGTTTCTCCTCGTTGCAATATGAACAAACTTTCTCATCTCCTCTCTCTCTCTCTCTCTTTATATATATATATATATATATATGTAGTTTAGTTAAGAGTTGCTCCGTCACCTTTGCGTTTAGCGATAGAGAATAAAAAAACACAGAAAAAAAGAACTATAAAAACAAAGAAAAAATTGTTGAAGTTGAAGTCATAGTGAAGAAAAAAAATAAGAGTGTGTTCTGTCTAACGACAGTAATAAACAACAATTAACTGTTCTGTTTATTTGGTTCCAATCAATTAAATATTTAATTTAATGTATTTAAAATAAAAACAAACGAAACACATATTGAAATGAACTTCAATCAACAAAAACTACTTTCGTGCCTACATGTTGGTCAAAAAGTTGATATTCAAAGATCAAATGGTCGTATACATCAAGCTGTTATAATTAGACTTAATCATTCAACAAAAACTGTTACTGTTGAATGGGAAGAAAAGCATGAAGGTAAAGGAAAAGAAGTTGATTTAGATGATGTCATTCAATTAAATCCAAATTTATTTACATCAATTACAAATTCTTCATCTTATAATGGTGCTACAACTAATCGACAGGAACTAGATAATCTTCGAAAGCAGCCAGCAGTCACATCTCGTCCTACAGCTATGTCAAATACACAACCAATACATCATAATAATGACTTATCACCACAAAGGCAACAGAATTCAAATATAGTGCCCAATGATACATATAAATCAAAAGTAGTCAAAGAAATTGAACGTATAGCAGCAAAACGAGAACAACGACGAGCTAGACAAGAAGAACGCCGTCAAAAGTTATCAGAAGTTGATAATTCAATACCAGCATGGGAATTTCAGGCTATGATTACGGAATATAGACATCAACTTGACATGAAACCTTTGACTATCAATGATCCACAAAAAGATTTAAAAATATGTGTTTGCATACGTAAACGACCAATAACAAAAAAAGAATTAAACAAAAAAGACATAGATGTATTAACGATACCAAATAAAGATCATGTTATTGTACATTTGCCGAAAGTTAAAGTTGATTTAGCAAAATATATTGATAATCAAAAATTTCGTTTTGATTATACCTTTCGCGAAACATCCACTAATGAACTTGTGTACCATTTCACTGCGAAACCCTTAGTACAACTATTATTTCAAGGAAATAACCCGATGGTGTTTGCATATGGACAAACAGGTTCTGGTAAGTTTACAATAAAGTAACAAAACCAACCTACTTCTGTTGTTTTTTTAATTTCAGGTAAAACATATACAATGGGCGGTGACCTGAGTCAACGCGAAACCGATTTTTCTAAAGGTGTGTATGCGTTAGCAGCCAATGATGTATTTATTCATTTAAATAAGCCTGCTAATAAGGGTCAATATGATGTTTATTGTACATTTTTTGAAATCTATTGTACCAAAGTATTTGACTTATTTAACGACAAGAAACGTTTGCGTGTATGGGAAGATCATAACAATTTAGTTCAAGTCGTGGGTAGAAAAGAAGAACGCGTTGACACAGTTAATGAAGTCATGTTATTAATTAGACGTGGTATGAGTGTACGAACATCGGGTACAACATCAGCCAATGAACATTCATCCAGATCACATGCCATCTTTCAAATGACATTGAAAAAGAAGAATGTAAATAAAGAATATGGAAAAATTTCACTGATTGATTTAGCTGGAAGCGAACGAGGGCGTGATACACAAACAAATGATAAGATTACATTGATGGAAGGCGCACAAATCAATAAATCTCTATTGACATTAAAAGAATGTATACGTTCATTAGGTCGTAATGCTGAACATATACCATTTCGAGGCTCGACATTAACTAAAGTTTTACGTGATTCATTTATTGGTGAAAAATCTAAAGTTTGTATGATAGCAATGATATCACCAGGTAGTAGTGATGTTGAACACACATTAAATACATTACGTTATGCTGATCGTGTTAAAGAACTGAATGTTGATGAACTTATACAACGTGGCGTTGGCATTCATCAAAAACAAAATCAAAATGATCCATATGATTCTCAACTATCTCATGATGAGGATGATGATGATGATATTGAACATCTTAATGAATCACTGGCTCAACCTTTACCATCATCACGTTCCAACGTACGAAAAAATCAACAAAATCTCCCGACTACAAATAATTCTAATAATAAACGTCCGGCGTTCAATCAACAATTAAGACGTAAATTTGAACACGCCGTTGCACGATCACATGATACCGAAGATGTAACATTAGAATCTCATCATCAACTTATGGATGACTTACCACAAATAGTTGCTCATCATCAAGGATTACTTGACTTATCAACCAATATGAATTATAATCGAGAAGATTATGCTAAACAATTACTTAGTCTCATTGATAAACAACAGCAACATTTAACAAAATTACGTACAAAAGCATTACAGATGCGTGAAGCTGTTGCTTACGAGGATGCATGCGCGAAAGCATTGTCATTGAAATGATAATGTACAAAATAACTGAAGCTTTGCTTTTTCCAGTGTCATTGCGAATTTATACATTTGGCTTTTCTGTGATGCATTTCTGCTGCTGATATATGCATTAGTCCGATACTACTTATAATTTACAGAAAATTGCATTCCTTCAAAGCGTTTCTAATTTTACTAATCTAGCGTTATATTTCTCACTCGCTTAGAATTCTATTGGCACATACATAATTCGACATTGTTATTTTTTGTAGGCAACATACAATATTAATGAAATCTAAGATTCATGTTAAGATTAAGATAGGCACATGCTCCATTTGAGTTTCTCATATAAAAGTTCTTTTGACAGATGCAGCAACAAAAAGAAACAAAGCTGTTTTAGATACTTTATTCTCTTGCAATTAGTGTAAATCACAGAATTAAATCGTGGAAAAACTTGTAAATTACAGCATAGATACTTTTTGAAAAGTAATGCGGTTGTCAACTTCAATACAGACTACTGCATTGAAAATGTTTTCTCAACCAATTCTTTCAAATTTCTATTATTGAATATTTGTTTTATTTTACTTTTATTTTTTTTTGTATTTATGCATGACTATTACTGCTCTTTCAACTCCGAGTGATATTTTATTTGAAATAGAAACTTATGACTCATTTTTCAAGATTGAACAAGTTCGAATAGTTTTTTCCACTATTTGTTTAAAATGAAAGTTCGATAGCTTGATGTTTCCATTCGATTAGACGTGCTATGTGTATTAGTTCTGCTCGATGTATCAAATACGTTGAGATAAATTATTGAAGACGTGCATTGCATCTAAAAATTTAGATGAACGAAATGCATTTGACACTGCTGCCTTTCACCACTGTATCCAACCACGGTTTGAACACGAAAGGTTTTTTTTAACTGATGTAAGTACAGAAAATTGTCTATCTGATGAGTTTTAGTCAACAAGGTAGTTATTGTTGACGAAAACTAAAGTATTTTTATTTTCATCAAAGTTTTGTTCGTTTTCTTAATGGAAGACCGAGAATTGGGTCCATGGAATTGTGACTCATCGTTAAAATGAACCTTATCGACTTTTAAGAGCATTTTTATCGATGGAACGAGTGTGCTTGGGTTTGAGCCTAAAATTTCATGGCCCCAAATTCTTGTAAACCTTTGCACCAACATGTTTTTTTTTCAAACAAATGAATTTTTTCACTAACGAACATTTACATATGAACAAAAATGTGAAGTTACAAATAAAATAAAAGAATATTTACTCAAGAAAGATTTAATCATTGTTACTTACGTATACGTAACGTAGATACTCATGAGATGGTTGATTTCGTCAGAATCTATCATGTAATTGTATATGTACGAATGTAGATAGTATTTGATTTTTAATATTTTACTCATCGTAGTAAACTCTAGTCGATTCTCAGTCAGAATTATGAACGTTTAGAAAATTATTTTAAGAATGTTTTTGAAGATTTAAGTTTCCAAACATAACAGAAATGTATTTAAACGAGAGCAGGAGAAGGAGCTCTAACAATTAAAAATAAATGAATGCATCAGCGATGAAACCCAATTTCTAAACGTAGAATATTTGTTGGAAAAATTTCAAGCTGTAGAGTTAATACGAATTTATCATCATAGAGACGTGACTAATTTATGAGCGCGTAAAAGAAAGAATCTAGTAGATACAAGGAATGTTTTCTCAAAAAACATGAGTATTTTTGCTGACAGACTTGAGATCGGATGCACAAACGCTCTACATCACTAAAATGTATACTTTATCGAAAGGACTCGATTGTGTACACTGGGGAATTGTACTCTAGAGAAACCTAAAATGATGTGATTTGTTGTTGTATCAAAATGATTGAGATGCTTGAAATTATAAAAATATTTACATAATATGGACATTGTAACGTTAAGTTTTGTTGGTAGAAAGATCGTTTGTGTGCTCTGTATGAATAATATGTACTTTTCTAAATTTAGGACAAGTTATTTTTATCGATGGAAAGATGGTTCATGCATTGAAGTAACTCCAGTTAAATATGACAAACCAGTTGCTGCAGCAAATGTAGCCAGTGGGCAAGGAGCAGCAATGGACTTTGATGCAGCATCAGGAGTAGCAGCCGGTGGTGCAAAAACCTCGATCGCAACATCATCATCGAATCAAGACGCTCAACATATATATACATTTTATGATGATATTCAGTTCATAACTGAAATCCATGAAATGGGTATGGCTGCACAAGGTGTTGTACAAAATACAATTAGTAACATGAAGAAGTTTTTAGTTAAATTTCGTAATTATAAAAATTTATGGCGTACAGATAAAGTAAGAAACTAGCTAACGATATATCAATGAATAATTCGATTGGTATTTAATAGTTGTCTGTATGTGAAAAATTCTTTGCTAAAAGTCCATCGTTAGGTACGTTCGATGAAGAAGTAAATAAATATCAAAAAAATCTCGATGAAGTAAGAAATCGTTCGAATATAGATGAGAAATTTTCATGTTTGTTTTATTTGAAACAGTTGGAAGCCATGATTCGCTCAAAAGATTTTGATTTTGTAAAATTAAATCTTTCATCATTCTTAAACGATTTAATTGTACATGCAAAAGAAACAATTCATATGTATAGTAAATTCCTTTCTGATGAAGCTAAAGCACGTCTATATGAACTACGTGACAAACTTGATGTAAGTTTACTTCATATTCTGTTTGTTAATTGAAATATTTCTTAACATTTTCTGCTATTCAGGAATATGAAAATAATCTCAAACGAACAACTGATACATTGGAAGATTTGAAATTTGTACTACGTACTATTGCCGAAGTTCAAGGTCAATCAGATGTACTCGAAGCTAAAATCGATAGTGTCAAAGACAAATACAATTTATTAGAAAGTTATAATCAAAAGGTGAGTTGAACTTGTGCTTATGTTTACCCGAAAATATTTAACAATATTATCTTGAGAAATGATAAATACGTAGCAGATTTCAATGGCATTAATAACAAGACATTTGTTCATTAAAGTTCTTTGAAGAATGATGAGGACAACATGTAATAGATAAGCTTCGTCTATGTTAGAAAAATTGCCGTTATTATCGAACGTATCTTTCAAGTACGGTTAAATCAAGAAAAATGCAATACATCTATAAAAAGAAATGATTCATTGTTCACATTGTATTCTCCATTATCCCTCATTTTCTATTAGCTTTGACCGCAGGCTCACATTCGGATTCGTAAATCATGCTATAAACTTTGCTCTTATGGCAGCAGGCAGCAATAAACAAATCAATTTTTATTACATTAATCTAGGATGAATCAGAAATGAAATTCAAAGATACTTTTAAGTCCAGGTTAGAAAGTGTTGCTGACATTTATGAAGTAATTTTAAAAACCCTTGGTATGAGAATCATAAAATATGTTGCACCATGTTTGAAACTAACAAAATCCAAATGAGGTTCAAACATATACGTATGTTTGGAACTCTGATTGTTCTACGAAATCGATTTTAAGTATTCAAGCTAACCAATCATAGAAAAAATCAGCAATACAATGAACTTTTCCTTACAGGTAGATATCATAATCACTAGAATATTAGTGTAGCGTCATCCCAAACACATATGCGTTTCTTAAGATATTAGATTTTGAAGTTAGTTTAATTCTATCCCTTGCTATACTCTTCATCAGTATTCGTTAAATATTTAAACATCAGAAGAAAAATGTATTCGTGCAAGTTGAAACTTACTGGATTGTCTTGTAGACATAAGACTCATTTATAGATAAAGTTTCACTATTGACATTTAAAAATTTATTTTTGATGTCTGTGAGACTAACATAAAATTAGACAACGAGGGATTGTTGTTCTCTAACAACTGAATGCAATGCAGTGCATAGAATAACAATGGTAATAGACGGTTTGTTTCTGATCATGGGAAACGATTGAAAATCTCTTACTAAGTAGTATGTAACATAGAATCAAATAGATATCATGTAACATCAAGTGAAATAGAGCATGTCAATAAGAACAAAAAATGATTCTAAGAATTCTTGTCTTTTTTTCTAGACGAGTGAAGAAGAAACCATGATTCTTAATTCATTGAATCGCCGTTGGGGTGAAATCTTTTTCAATTCTAAACAACGTGACGCTAATTTAAAACGAGTTAAAAGTCGTTTTACTGAAATAACACTTATTCAACTTGATCGTTTAAAAAAATCGATTGGTGCATTCGCTGATAAGTTCGCACGTTTTGGTCCTGGCTCAATAAAAACTGGCGAAGAATTACCACAAGGTTTAAAATTAATGAAAACTTATCGTGATGAATTAACACGACTCGAAACTGATAAGCAAGAACTGACAAATGCAGAAAAATTATTTAATCTACCAATATCATCCTATCCAGAATTGTATGTAATTCAAAAAGAAATGAAAAATTTAGAAAAACTTTATCAACTGTATGAACAACAACTAAAAGCACGTCAACAATGGTCCGAAACATTATGGCGTGATTTAGATGTTCAATTGCTCATTGATGGTATCGAAAATTTTATAAAAGATTTAAAAAAGATGCCACGTGAAATCAAAGGCATGCAACTAGCTAAACTGATTGAATTAAATATGAAAGAATTCCGTGAATCATTACCACTTATGTTAGACTTGAAAAATGAAGCATTACGTGAACGTCATTGGCGTATGCTGATGAAAGAAACTAGTATAGAATTTGATATGAATCCAGAATCATTCACATTAGAAAATTTGTTTCAAATGAATTTACAACGATTTAATGATTCGATACAAAACATCGTTACATCCGCCACGAAAGAACTTCAAATCGAAAAAGTAAACAATTATTGCCTTCTTTCTTTCTTTTTTCATTTTATTTATGAATTCAAATATTAAAATGCTTGTTGAATGTAGGGTGTACGTGAAGTTGTCGATGCATGGGATAAAATGAAATTCAATGTTATTAAATATGTTAAAGGAAATCAAGATCGAGGCTTTGTATTAGGAGCTTGTGATGAAGTTTTGCAAGCATTAGATGATCACACCATGGCTTTGCAAAGTATGGCTGGTTCAAGATTTATTGGACCATTTTTACCAACTGTACAACAATGGGAAAAAAGTTTATCATTGATTGCTGAAGTAGATATTTTATTTTATTTATTCATTTTTTTACTGAGATTTAAAAAGTTTTATAATCTAGTAATTTAAAATTTTCTTATTTCACATGTCTTTTTCCGAAACAGAAGATGAGTGAAAGCGTTATGATGTATTTTTAGTTATTTAAATTTGAATAATTCTTGATAGAATCATTTGGATGTATACCTCGTTATAGTAACAGTTTCCTTTTTAGTTTATACAAGGATATTCTCTAATTTGAATATCTAACATATTAATTCGTATCTATATAGCCTACAAAAATAATTAGAATATGTTTACATAGTATGTTCATTATGAGATCTTGAAGCTGACCAAAATCTATTCTACTGTGTTTTAGAACGATGCTAGAATGTACAAAGAAAAACAAAAAGAACAACATTTTGCTCACATGTTATTCTAATTAACTATAGAGTAGAGTGAAATTTTTAATCGAAAACGAAGTTCATTTGTTAGGATATCGATCTTTCAAAAACAAACTTAATCATTCGTTATAAACATCAAGTAAATTATATTTACTGAAAACAAAAATATTACTTCAGAACAAGTGTTTCACTTTTTTTTGCCAAATTTACTTAAGGCATTGTTGAAAATTCAGTAACACTATGATAATCAAGGTCAAGAAGTTGAATGGAGAATAATTCGAATCTCTACTTTAATGATCCTAACGGATATTGTTGATCGACAACAAAAACTTGCATCCTGAAGACAAAAGATGATGTTCATTCGTTAACTAATAACGTTTTAAGTATCTATGAGAGGATTGAATTCTAGTGGATTGGAAATTGCTACATCTGTATCAGGATTTTCATTAGGCAAATTAGTTTGTTTTTTCCCATCCGTGAAACTATTCTTAGATTTTATATTGACGGATTGTCTGGAAAAGTTCAATCTTCATCAGGTTCCTTGCAACTTCAGTACTAGATCGTTGTTTATACTCTGTTGATGAAGTCACTAGAAATGTTATCAGCCTCGCTGAAGCGTACTTTCAAGCTCAACATGAGTTCGACTCATATATACATATGGTTTCGAATTATCATCCACGAATTTCCTCTTCTTTCTTGTTCAGGTCATCGAACTATGGATAAATGTACAACGTAAATGGATGTATCTCGAAGGTAGGTTGATATGAATGCTAGATTTTTCGTTCTTATTTGTGACTTTGATGAAACAAAAAAAACAAATTTTATGAACCAGGTATTTTCGTCAGTGGTGATATTCGTTCTCAATTACCTGAAGAAGCTAAAAAATTTGATGAAAAAAATAAATTATTTAAAACAATTATGACTGATACTTATCGTGAACCATTAATAAAGAAACAATGTCATGTTCCAAGTCGTCTGTCAGATCTTGATTCAATATATACTGGTCTTGAACGTTGTCAAAAGAGTTTAAATGATTATCTTGATTCGAAACGTAATGCATTTCCACGATTTTTCTTCATATCCGATGACGAACTTTTATCCATTCTTGGCTCAGCTGAGCCGTCAGCTATACAAGAGCATATGATTAAAATGTTTGATAATATTGCTAGTTTACGTTTAATTAAAGTTAGTGATACAATAACTCAAGCCCAAGCCATGATATCAGCTGAAAAAGAGGAGATGCCATTTAAACAAAGCGTTATTACTGAAGGACGAGTCGAAGATTGGATGACAAAAGTTCTTGAAGAGATGAGACGAACTAATAAAATAATAACAAAAGAAGCTGTTTATTATTATCGTTTTCGAAAAACACGTGTTGGTTGGATGTACAATTATCAAGGAATGGTTGTTTTGGCTGCTAATCAAATATGGTTGGTTCGAAGAAAAGATTTATTCAGCTTTTAATTAAATCATTCTCTTTCTTTTTCTACAGGTGGAGTTGGGAAGTCGAAGATACATTTAATAAAGGTTCATTGAGAATTTAAAATATTTCTATGAACAATAATTTCTTCTTTTTTCTTGATTTATTTAGTTGCCAAAGGTCAAAAAATGGGTATGAAAAATTATGCTAAACAGCTCCATTCTCAAATTGAAGAAGTTGTTACGGAAGTATGCAAGCCAACTATTCAATGTTTTCTATGCTAGTTTTCATTGAACTTTATTTGTCTAGATTCGTAATCCATTGGGAAGTAACGATCGAAAAAAGTTTAACACTGTACTTATTATTGACGTTCATGCTAAGGATATTATTGATAAATTCGTGCGAGACAGGTAATAGAGAATAAATCCCAGAATAAAAATCATCGTTATACTCATTGTGATTTCTAAACATATTAGTATTTTGGAAGCACGTGAATTCGATTGGGAAAGTCAATTGAGATTCTACTGGATCAATGAACCTGATGAATTAATGATTCGACAATGTACTGGTGAATTCGGATATGGTTACGAGTATATGGGCTTGAATGGTCGTTTAGTCATAACACCATTAACAGATCGAATCTATTTAACTATTACACAAGTATGTTTTGTTTTTTAAGGTTTTCGAGAATTTATTTATAAACACAAGTTGTTTTAGGCTTTGTCTATGTATCTTGGTTGTGCACCAGGTTAGTAAAGTATTTTCTGTCAGCATTCTCGTTCATTCTGTCGTACGGTTTATTTTGAAAAAGAGTATCGTGTTTACATCTCTAAGATAGCCGTTCAATGACAGAAGGAAGAAAGAGGAGATGACCTAGTTCATGAAAAACAAATATATTTAACTATTTTCTTTTTATTCTAGCTGGTCCTGCTGGTATGAATGATTTGTTTCCTAGATTATTTTATTTTTATCCTTTAAAATATAAATTTAGGTACGGGTAAAACTGAATCAGTCAAAGATTTAGCAAAAGCACTTGGTCTTCTTTGTGTCGTAACGAACTGTGGTGAAGGCATGGACAGTTTAGTACGTGTCTTAACAGAGTCTTACATTTTCGAATAGACATATTGACTCTTATTTTTTTGTAAAGGCTATTGGTAAAAACTTGAATGGCTTATGTCAAAGTGGTGCATGGGGATGTTTCGATGAATTTAATCGAATTGATGCATCTGTATTATCTGTTATATCGTCACAATTGAAAACTATTCAACAAGGTCTTATGGGTAAAGTTAAACGTTTTGTATTCGAAGGTACGGAAATTGGTCTTGATTCACGTGTTGGAACATTTATTACCATGAATCCCGGTTATGCTGGACGAACTGAATTACCCGAATCAATTAAAGCTCTATTTCGCCCAGTAGTCGTTATCGTGCCTGATTTACAACAGATTTGTGAAATTATGCTTTTCTCCGAAGGATTTTCTTTAGCCAAGGTTTTTAAAAGAAAGAAATTTCATAGTGTTCATTTCTTTAATCAATGTACTTTTTCCGTATTTCTACATAGATGTTAGCCAAGAAGATGGTCGTTTTATACAAACTATCTCGTGAACAACTATCAAAACAGGCTCACTATGACTTTGGTCTTCGTGCTTTGAAATCGGTTTTAGTTATGGCTGGAGAATTAAAACGAAATTCATCAGAATTACCAGAAGTAATTCATACATTTTCATTCTACAAATATCTATTGATAATTATCTTCGGTTTTTCTTTTCTTGTCAAGGATATTGTTTTAATGCGTGCCTTGCGTGATATGAATATGCCTAAATTTATTTATGAAGATGTACCATTATTTCAAGGATTGATTACTGATCTATTTCCTGGTTTGAAATGTGAACGTGTTACATATCCAACATTTGATAAAGCCGTACGAGATTCGATAGCTCATATGCATAACGTTGTTGATGAAGTTCAAGTTGATAAAGTCGTACAATTATATGAAACGATGATGACTCGACATTCGACGATGGTTGTGGGGCCAACTGGTGGTGGTAAATCGACAGTCATTAGTACTCTAGTTCAAGCACAGACTAGGTATAGTAAATGATCAATCGAATGGCGTTTTTTCTTCTATAATATTTAAGAAAAGAATTAATTCAAGAAAACATATTTAGCAAACGAAAACGTTCTTTTTTTTTGCTTCTAAAATTAAAGAAAATCAAATCATAAGTTCGCCAATCGAAATAATAAGCATATCGTAACGATTGAGATTATACTCATTGTGTCACATCTACATCTAATAATGCTTAATAAAACAAAAGAGAAGGGATTTTCTAAAAAAAAGACCATACAGTGAAATAAAGTGTATGGAAATTTGAATGTTGACCATAAACTTTCCATCATGACTTTTCATCGTATTTGTTAAATTATTTCATATGAAAATGCGGCAATAGTTGTGTTTTCAGCGAATATAATCTTTCGTTAGCTTCTTTTCTTGCCTGATACAAATTTGCAACTACACATTTAATACTTCAATTATGTCAAAAATGTGATGAAATCCGTTGCTAGAATAAAAAAAAAAGTTCTCACCATAAAAATAAAACCAAGAATATCTAGAGAGAAAGCAATGAACAAATCGATTTGTTTTATATTCATCCACAAACATCATATGCATTTATAAATTTTTATTAGACAATAATTGATATTAGTATTGTTTATGTTGTTATTAAAAAAAGGCAATTGATGATTTTACAATTGAGCAAGAAATTGTTTTTAACATGAAAATCATTCATTTTCTTGAAGTTTTTCAAACATTCGTTGGTACATGTAGGTCAACTATGCATGTGTGTATTGCCGAGGAAGTCACTTGATCAGATACGAGACAGAATAATACGCGCTCAGCTAACCTATTTTAGTTAATAAAAATAAAAGTTGACAAGATTTGTCATGGAAAGCTTTTTGTATATCAGATTTACAAACGGGAAGATATGTGAGATGGATTACGAATCAAAGTTAACTGTTGTTCGATAAGTACGAGTGAGGATAGCGTCGTACAAGTGTGGATATGTAAAGACTCTTGAAATATTGATATTCGATGAGATACTGTGTACGGTAATACCGATTATGTATATGAAAATGTTTGAATAATTAGGGGAAGTTTATCTAACTATATCTATTGGATATAAAAAAATTTTGAATATTTTTCTTCTTTAAGAATGGGTTTACCAACAAAAGTTCACACATTAAATCCGAAAGCATGTTCTGTCATTGAATTGTACGGTTTCTTGGATACGGCAACTCGTGATTGGACAGATGGTTTATTATCAAATATATTTCGTGAAATAAACAAGCCAACAGATAAAAAAGAACGCCGATATATTCTCTATGATGGTGATGTTGATGCACTTTGGATTGAAAATATGGTTTGTTTTCCTTTTGAAAAACAAAAGAGATTTTATTTTTGTAAATCTGTACGATTTCTTGTTCGTTTTCAGAATTCCGTAATGGATGATAATAAACTTTTAACATTAGCTAATGGTGAACGTATTCGTCTACAATCACATTGTGCTATGTTATTTGAAGTTGGAGATCTTCAATATGCTAGTCCAGCTACTGTTTCACGTTGTGGAATGGTGAGTGAAAAAATATTTCAACTTTTATTATTTTCTATTGAAAATGACATTGTCTTTTATTCTTGTTCTTATCGTTCATCAGGTTTTTGTTGATCCAAAAGATTTGAAATATCGTCCGTTTTGGACACGTTGGTGTAGTTTACGTGAGAAAAAAGAAGAACAAAAATGTCTTAGTCATTTATTTGATAAATTTGTTCCAACATTAATTACATTAATCCTCGAAGGCATTGTCGATGGTAAACAAGGTGAAAAACTTAAACAAATCATTCCATTAACAAATTTAAACATGGTAAATTTTACTACAAATTAAAAGCAATTAGAAATTTCTTGAAATCATTTTCTTTATTTGAATTTGACTAGACAAGTCAATTATGTTATATACTTGAAAGTCTTCTTCAACCATATGAAAATACTAGTGAAGCGCTTGATGATACGATTTACACATGCTATTTTCTTCAAGCACTCTATTGGTCACTTGGTGCTGGCTTAACAGAGCAAGCGCGTGTAATATTTGATGCACAAGTGAAATATATTGCTTCAATTACTTCCGTTGATGAAGGACCTGAGGGTACAGCAAAATACGGTAAGAAAATAGAATTGACATGGTTATTTAACAAATTTTTGTACTCGGCTATGATTCTAGACGAAATGCCAACGCACGAATCAACTCTATTTGAATATTTTTTTGATGCCGGAAAAGAATGTTGGATATCATGGAAGAGACTTGTACCAAAATATACACATAATCCTGAAAGAAAATTCTATGAAATCTTAGTTCCAACAATAGATACATGTCGAAGTGATTGGTTACTTCAATTGTCTTACAGAATTAAACGACCAGTTTTATTTGTCGGTGAATCGGGTACATCAAAAACAGCAACAATTATTTCATTTTTAAGAAAGTTAAATTCTGATCAAAATGTAAGTTAGAAAGCATGGAGTTTTGTTTTTGTTGAATCTATTCACTTTTCGAAAATACGATCTAAGTAGTGAGAATAGTTGAAGTCAACGAAAGTTTATTAGGAGCTTTGTTCTTTAACAGACCTCGATGAGAGAAATACGGACAAAAGAAAAGCAATCGAAATAAGTATTAGAATCATGAATAAAACGATTTGTTTCAAAACTTACAAATTCATTATGGTGGAATATTCATTCATTAAAAGTTCAAAGCTAGTTATCCGATGAATCAGAGTGTCATGCAAGAGAGAGGAGAAAAAGACTATTGCTCTAACACTTCTTGTTTATTTATTCTTTAGCTTCAATTGAATATCAACTTTTCGTCGCGTACATCATCAATGGACGTGCAACGAAATTTCGAAGCGAATGTTGAAAAACGAACTAAAGATACGTATGGACCGCCACCAGGAAAGAAACTCGTTGTATTCATCGATGATCTGAATATGCCCAAAGTTGATACGTATGGTACACAACAGCCTATCGCCCTATTGAAATTGTTACTTGAAAAGGGTGGAATGTATGATCGAGGAAAAGATTTAAATTGGAAGAAATATCAAGATATGATATTTATTGCTGCCATGGGAAAAGTTTGTTCTTTGTTTTTGACAAATGTTCTTGTGTATTTATTAATTATTTGCTTTTCTTTCGTCACATGTAGCCTGGTGGTGGAAGAAATGATGTTGACCCAAGATTTATTTCCCTGTTTAACGTTTTCAATATAACATTTCCATCTGAAGAATCATTGTTTCTTATTTACAATTCAATTCTCGAAGGACATTTACAAACATTCGGTAAGGAAGTGCAAGATGTTTCACCCATATTAACTCGAATGACCATGGAACTCTATCAGTAAGTTGAATATTTATTTTCGTTTAACAGTATCGTTTTACAACATGTGTTTTTTTTCAAAGTTCTATTCTTGATGCGCTTCCACCAACGCCATCGAAATTTCATTACATATTTAATCTTCGGGATTTAAGTCGAATATTCAATGGATTAGTTTTAACAACACCAGAACGATTTCAAACGGCAGCTCAAATGACACGAGTCTGGCGTAATGAATGTCTACGTGTCCTTTACGATCGTCTTATTGATGCCACAGATCGCAAATTTATTGATGTATGTTTGTCGAAAGACACAGTTCCATCTGCTTCTAAACCATCCCATAGTTGACTTGATCAAAAAAGAGAAACAAAACTCTTTGATAGATCGAATACGAACGATGGGAAATAATCAACAACGATCTAATTTCATCGTAGAATAATTTTTTGGAAGCATGAGAAATATTGGAGTAACTCTAAATTTTCATAGAGGAAGTTCACTATCGAACGGTACTTGATACTATGTATGAATTTAATCAAAGCACGAATGAATTAAGACAAATAAGTGACTAATGAAAATTCATGATCTCATCAAGTGTTCTAACAGATAATAGAACGTTAGTGAAAATATTTAAAAATCAAAGAGTTCGAAATTAAAATATACCCATTGACACAGTCTCTATTCGCATTCAACATTCTTAAAAGTTTAAATCAATAGTCCTTTTTTTAGTAATACTTAATATCTAAAACTCACACATTTCGTATTGTTTTTCTGACTATGCTTAGTTCTCGTCCTGTTCACATGAGACGCACAATCACAAGAATGATTGATTCGAACAAAAACGTGTCCCTCTTGAACACTCTATATTTGTTTCGATTGAACTATTCACAACTACCAAAGTTTCCCTACAGCGTATAACTGATTGTCATTGTTTCCTTCTTGTCGAACATTTCATGATCATAGATAATATCTAATGAAAACAACTATAGGAGAACATTATCCATTGATGATGAATGTGAATCTTTTCTTTCTGTCTCTTTTTCTCAACACAACCTTCATCTGGTTAGTAATTTCATCGAACAATTTAGTATGCTCTCCCGTGAGCAATTGAAACATATTGTCAGTCGATCTTTTAATGTTTCTCTTTTGATTCAATATCAAATATCAATATCAACCATTGTTTTTTTCAGGAAAAATTACTCAGTTTAGTCAATGATCAACCAACATTAAAAGCATATACTGAAACTATATTTCGTCAACCATCACTTTATGGTGATTATCGTACAGCACTCGACATAGGCGAAGCCAAGATCTATGAAGACATACAAGATTATGATGCTGCTAAAGCATTATTTGACGAAGTATGATAATTGTTTTTGTTCTTTATACTAGCAAATTAATATTCATTATGGAAATCTTTCGTTTTAAGATTCTTCAAGAATACAATGAACAAAATGCTCGTATGAATTTAGTTCTATTTGAGGATGCACTGGAACATCTCACACGAATCCATCGTGTCATTCGAATGGATAAAGGAAATGCATTGTTGGTTGGTGTTGGTGGTAGTGGAAAAGCTTCACGTAAGATTTTTTTGTAGTTTCTTTACGTATTCGCGTTGTATTTATATTTGTTTTATTTTTATTCCTAAAGTAACACGTTTAGCCACGTTCTCAGCTGGTTGTGAGATATTCGAAATAAAACTTAGTCGTGGTTATAGTGAAACACATTTCCGTGACGATTTAAAAATTCTTTACAATAAACTTGGTATCGAAAATAAGAAAATTGTTTTTATGTTTGGCGATCAACATGTTGCTGAAGAAGGTTGCTTGTTGACTTCTATTGTTTTCTACGAATAATTTGACTGTATATTTACCAAATAGGATTTTTGGAATTAATCAATAATATGCTAACGACTGGTATCGTACCTGCACTGTTTGCAGATGAAGAACGTGAAGGCATTATTGGAAATGTACGTAAACACTTGACTTTTTCTAATTCGTCAAAATACTCCTGAGATCATAACGAACAAAGGAAACGCATGTTGTTTAGAAATCTCTGTGAAAAGATATTTTTTTAAAGTCACAATATACCTTACTGTGATCGATGAAAATTGACTAGATCGAATTTCACATATTAATCGTGAGAAGATCATGTTCACAGTTGTTGTTTTATTTTTAAATTAAGATTCGGGATGAAGCCATGAAAAATGGTGCCAGTCCAGCGAAGGAAAGTATTTGGCAATATTTCGTTACAAAATGTTCTGTTAATTTGCACGTGGTTCTGTGCATGTCACCAACGGGTGATACACTACGTACACGTTGTCGAAATTTTCCAGGTAACAAGTGTTTCGACCAAAAACAAACAATACAGAAATTCATCGAACGTATCATGTAATTGTTCTAGGTTTGATTAATAATGCTATAATTGATTGGTTTCTTCAGTGGCCTGAACAAGCGTTGTACGCTGTATCAACTTCATTATTAGCTGAGGACGTAAGTATTGCAATATATAGAATAAAAATAAGACACAATTTATTTTTGTCTTCCAATTAAAAAAAAAATTATGTTTATTAACATTTCAATGTACAGTTTGTTCTTCCATCTGCTAAAAAAGTTTTTGTGAGTAAGACGCTAAATTGTGCTTCTCGCTAAAGCCAAGTTATAGCCATATATTCTTTTAAGATTTTCTTCTTATCTTTTATATCTTCGATAAATTCTAAATGACATATGATGATTGCTTTCTTTCTCATATACATAGAATGAATTTATACCTAAAGAACACCGTCAAGCTATTGTTACACACATGGTTATGGTTCATCAATCTGTTGAACATTACAGTGAACAATTTGCCAAAAAACTTCGTCGTCATAATTTTACAACACCAAAAAATTATCTTGACTTCATTTCGACGTATTTAAAATTATTAGAACGAAAAAATAAAGAAAATTTAGCACAAGTTTGTTTAATTTCTTTTCGTTTTATTGACTTACAAAGATGACTAGTACAATTTATATTTAGCAACAACGTCTTGCTGGTGGTTTAGAGAAAATTGATGAAGCACAAATCGAATTAAAAGAACTCGATGCTCGTTTACAAGTACAACGAAAAGAAGTTGCAAAACGTTCGGAAGAATGTCAAAAACTTCTTGCTGAAATTTCTGAAAAAACAGTATCAGCACGTGAAATGGAAGGTGAAGCTATTGAAAAGAAAAAATCGTTGGATATTAAACAAGCTGAAATCAGTGTGAAAAAGGTTCGTACTATTGTTGATGGTCATTTTTTATTTTCAATCACATTTGAATGCTATTAGGCTGAAGCTGATATTGAATTAGCTGCTGCTTTGCCAGCTTTAGAAGAAGCAAGGAAAGCTGTTAAAGAAATAACAAATAATCAAGTTGCAGAAATTCGGTACGTATATTCGTTCGATTTTATGTTTCTTTATTTTTTTCGAACGATTTTATTTGAACTTTCAGAGGCTTCAAACAACCAGCTGTATCCGTAGCAACTGTATGTCGCTCAGTACTTGCAATTCTAAGACCACAAAGTGCTGATACATGGGCTGAGTGTCAAGCGATGATGGCTGGTAAAAATTCGTTTTGTTTTCATTATCATGTGTATATTCCATGATTGCTTTCTTTTAAAGATGTTGGATTTTTAAGACTATTACTCGACGTTCCCATTGAAAGATTATCAGTAGCAACAGAAAAAAAACTACGTACAGTACTTGAAATGCTTGAAGACAATCTTTTAAAAGAAGTCAACAATGTTATACCTGATCCTGACAAGAAAAATGAATATCTAATTGAATTAATGAAAAAGAAATCTCAGGCTGGCGCTGGTATGCTTAAATATTCACAGAACGTCTTGAACTGTGTTCGAGTTTATCGAGTTGTTAAACCGAAATCCGATTTAGTCATAGTAAATTTCGATGTTTTTATTATTGAATATGTTCTATGGTTATTTCTTTTTTTCTTCCTATCTTATCTATAGCGATTACAAGCAGAAGCAAAACGTGCTACAGATGAATTAAATAGTGCACAACAACAGATTAGTGATCTACAAAAAACATTAGCTGATTTAAATAAGACTTATGACGAAGCTATGGAAAAAAAACGAGTCATTGAAGAAGAAACAGCAATTATGGAAAGACGAAAAATCGGTATGATTAAATTGATGCAAATTTTACTATCTTAAAGCCTTATTCATACAGACTTCTTCATACGATAAAGAATTTCTAATAGTTATATCATATGAAAAAAAATTAACATTCATATTTACTGAAAATGAACCAGTATTTATTTTCTTTTTCTAGCTGCTGACAAACTTATCTCTGGTTTATCATCAGAAAAACAACGGTAAATTTAGTTTTTTTCCATTTAACATGAATAACAAAGAAAAAACTGAATACAATTTTTTTTCATATAGTTGGAGTAATGATCTCGAAGAATTGAAACATAAGTTACGTCGTCTTCTCGGTGATACTTTAATATCTGCATCGTTTCTTGCCTATGTTGGTGCGTTTACATTCGAATTTCGTCATGAATTACTACGTGAATTATGGGAAAAAGATCTAATAGAAAAAGAAGTACCACTATCACAACCATTACGTTTAGATGAATTATTAACAAGTGATGTTGAAATATCTAAATGGTCAAGTGAAGGTTTACCACCCGATGAATTATCCGTACAAAATGGTATTTTAACAACTCAAGCAAGTCGTTTCCCATATTGTATTGATCCTCAACAACAAGCATTGAAATGGATTAAAAAACGGGAAGAAAAAAATAATTTAAAAATTCTTACATTTCATGATAGTGACTTTTTAAAACATTTGGAAATGTCAATTAAATATGGTTTTCCGATACTTTTTCAAGATTGTGATGAATATATTGATCCGGTTATTGATAATGTTCTAGAAAAAAATGTTCGAGGTTTGTTTTGACTTCATTAAAATTGCATATTAATTAAAAGAAGTACTTCTTTCTCATTTTCGTGCGTTTTGTGTAGGTGTTGAAGGAAGACAATTTTTGGTATTAGGTGATAAAGAAGTTGATTATGATCCAGGGTTTCGTCTTTATTTAACATCGAAATTACCAAATCCACGTTTAACACCAGCACATTTTGGAAAATCCATGGTTATTAATTATACAGTTACATTGAAAGGTCTTGAAGATCAATTACTTGCTGTTATTGTTAAAAACGAACGACGAGAATTAGAAGAACAACGTGAACGTCTTATACAAGAAATGTCCGTAAATAAAAAATTATTAAAAGATCTTGAAGATGCACTTTTGCGTGAATTAGCGAATTCGACTGGCAACATGTTAGATAATGTTGAATTGATTTCAACATTAGAAGAAACAAAATCCAAAGCTGATGAAGTCAATGAAAAGTAAGTTTTAATGAATAGCAAAAGAAAACAGTGGGATGAAGTTTTTTTTTAAATTTTATACCGATGATAAATTTATAGCATGATGTAGAGCAACTAATCTCAATAATGGCATATGAGTCTATTCGAGTCTATTTAAAACATTTTACACATTTATCCCCTCAATTCGATATAGCAAATATCATTTAATGTTACTATTTCAGTAACGCAAGATTTTCTTTGATACTACTTGAGTCTCATCACAATCTATTCAACATAAGATTTAAATAAAATTCATTCCCTATCGATTCAAATCTCTATCTTTGAGTTAAAATCGATGGATTTCTAAATGGTTCATTGTGGAAATGTTTTTCTCTCAGCTTGTTCAATGTTCAATTTCACTGAAATACTAAAGTTGATTTGTAATCTTTTCTTAGACTACGGTTGGCTTCGAAAACATCAAAGGATATTGAAAAACTTCGTGATGGCTATCGTCCAGCTGCTAAACGTGGTGCCATACTATTTTTCGTTCTCTCTGAAATGTCACTCATTAATACGATGTATCAATATTCACTAACAAGTTATCTTGATGTATTCGAATTTTCATTACGAAAATCTATACCTGATGCGAATCTAGAACGTCGTTTAAAAAATATCATGAGTACATTAACATTAAATGTTTACAATTATGGTTGTACGGGTATATTCGAAAGACACAAATTACTATTTTCATTTGATATAACAATAAAGCTTGAGCTAGATCGTGGAAATCTAACGCAAGACGAACTAGATTTTTTTATCAAGGGAAATTTATCATTAGAAAAATCGAAACGTAAGAAGCCATTTTTATGGATGCAAGATCAAGGATGGGAAGATTGTGTACGATTATCGCGAGATTACAGTCAATTCGGTACTTTACTTGATGATATCGAACATAATGAAAGCGTATGGAAAAAGGTCAGATTAGATTTTTACTTTTATAAAAAAAATCAGAATAAGAAAAACTAATATTGATTTTCTTTTTATTAGTGGTTCGATGCTGATACACCAGAACTCGAAGAACAGTTTCCCATGGAGTATGGTCCACGCTTATCAGCTTTTCAAAATTTAATGTTATTAAGGTGCTTCCGTGTCGATCGTATTTATTTAGCTATAACACAATATGTTACAAAAATCATGGGCGATCAATTTGTAACACCGCCTGTTATTCATTTCGAAGCTATTTGGGAACAGAGCACACCATTATCACCGATTATATTTATTTTGAGCCCTGGTAGTGATCCGACGGCTGATTTACAGAAATTAGCTGAACGTACAGAATTCGGTACTGCAAAAGTTAAACTATTAGCCATGGGTCAAGGACAAGAAAAGGTAATGACTAAAAGAAGGTTGAGATCGTTTTCTATTCATCCGAAAAACACTCTTGCATGGGAATTTTTCATGGGGGTTAGAGTTGTAGTGGACTTTTTCATTATGCTAGTGGTATTGTCTCCAACGAATGATTGTCGTTAGTTTGTTCATGTATAACTACTATGCTGATAGAATATATAGTAATATCAAGGCCAAATTTTGTTAGTATAACAACAAATATTCTCATTGAAAATGGTAGATTTAAACTAGTGGGATCATTGAAAAATAGATAATATTTCAAACTAAATTATGTTGTGACAAGAATATTAATTTGTGCTGAATATTTTTGATACGCATGTAGAAAAGCTTTTAGTTGTCAAAAGCGTTATTTTATCTCTCCAAGGTGAGATTCGTTAAAATTAAACTTTTATCAAATAAATTTTCATAGACTTTCGAAATAAATGGCTATATTTTACCATAACATAAACACTGAATTTAGGTTGCTATTAATCTCATGGAACAAGCTGTTAGTCGTGGTTATTGGTTAATGTTGCAAAATTGTCATTTACTAGTTAAATGGTTATTCGAATTAGAAAAGCACTTAGATAAATTATCAAAACCACATCCAGATTTTCGTTTATGGTTAACAACTGAACCGACACCTAAATTTCCCATTGGTATATTACAACGTTCACTTAAAGTTGTGACAGAACCACCAAATGGTTTGAAACTTAATTTACGTAATACGTACTTTAAGATTCCTGGTCAAGCATTTAATGATTGCCCGAATGATTCATTTCAATCGTTGGTATTTGTCTTGGCATTTTTTCATGCCGTTGTACAAGAACGTCGAAAATATGATAAAATTGGTTGGAATGTATCCTATGATTTTAATGAATCAGACTTTCGTGTTTGTATGCAAATATTGGATACTTATTTAACGAAAGCTGTTGCTAATAATGATACGAAAATTCCATGGGGTTCATTGAAATACTTGATTGGTGAAGTAAGTTATAAAATTCATTTATTATAGTTGTCATCTATTGTCAATATGTACTTTTCCTTAAAGGTTATGTACGGTGGTCGTGCTATTGATGATTTTGATCGACGTGTTTTACGTACATATATGGACGAATATATGGGAGATTTCATATTCGATACATTTCAACCGTTCTATTTTCATCGTACAGAAGAAACTGCTTACTATATTCCAACAGCTAATGCAGAACAAGCACCACCATCTGGATTACCAGTTAAAGAAACGGCATTAGGTAAATGAAAGTTTGACATGAGATTCATTTCTGCTGTTCACATACGGGTGGCTCTAATAATGAATCAGAAGAATTGTAAATTGCAGCTTTCATTTTAATTTTGAAACACTACGATACACTGGACAATTCTATAGTTAAAATAGATTTAAATCTGGAACATTGACAGTGAGAAGATTGCTCGAGTTAAGTATATAGAAAACACGAAACAAATCGAACTTTAGTTTACTAATCACGCTGGGTTTTCTTTTTGAAGATAAATCTCAACATTTCGTATCGTTTCTCTTACTAATAACGATCTTGTCTATCAAATTTAGCTCGAAAAATGACTGTATCATTTTTTTTAAATCATCAAAAAGAAACTATCTTCGATTTTCCGATGTATAATAAAAACATGTGAAACTATATATCGAAAAAACTATTCATCGCTCTTAAAATTCTTTATAATTTTATAATATGAGAAATATTCATATTTAAGTAGTCTTTTCAAGCTTGAAATTCTCTTTTGTTGCTTATAAATTGGCCATGTGTCTGATATGAACAAACAGAAAAGCTGCAATGATTCATCTTTTATGACTTATTATTGGCCACTCGTTAAACTAAAAAAAAACTAACATCAGGAATAGAGCATTGTCATTAATTTATTTGATTCTTGTGTAAATATCCCTATATATTTAACTATTCTAGAAGCATCGAAACGTAAGTAGAAAATGAATTTTGAAAATCAAACACTGGAGAGGAATTCTTTGCATGATTGAGATACTTTACTTCCATTCACGGATCTTTTTTTTTTCTTCTTTTTTTCTTCAAACACCATTTTTTACACATTATTAAACAGGAAGGATACATAAACTATCAAAAAGTAATACGTACTGTTGTATTTCATTCACCTTATTTTGCATGTATTTTTTAATTTATTTTTTATCTATTGTTTTCACTTGTCCATTGTTATACTTATTATTTTGATTATCGTATTTTCAATTCTATACCTATGGTTTGTATTATACTTCATAGAATACATCGAATCCTTACCATTAACAAATACACCAGAAGTATTCGGCTTACATCCAAATGCTGAAATTGGTTATTATACAAAAGCTGCAAGAGATATGTGGGAACAGTTGATTGAATTACAACCTCAATCAGGTCAGCTTTATTTCTCTTTCCTATGATAGACAATATTTTTCTTAAACAGTAAAATGAGTTACGTTTGAATAGTCTTCTAGAAATTTTACTATTAACAATTAATTCAAGGATATCACGTATATCAATCATTGGCGATAATAATAGTCGATACAGTCACTTAAAAGATCTTTGTACTTTTTGAAATAATATAAAATATAAAAGTCGGATATTATTGAGATAGTCCAAAGAACTAACTACTGACATTTCAATTAGAATTACACGAATCTTCATTTTTATTCTCTTATACTGATGAACGAAAACAAAATATGTGAATTTTTTAGAGAAAATGAACAGGAAGAACAAAAAACGCCTTGCGCTCTGATTGCTAATATTGACGAGTCGATGTAGAACAATAGAAAACCGTTTATCAATAACTTCTTTTTATCTATTAGAAGATTTTCTGATTCAGACAAACACTTTTCGAGAAGTATCATTTTAAAACATCATCAATCAGACGTTATGACCTACTCAACGATTTTTCCATAACATATACAAGTTATCAAACAAAAAAGCACACGAAAAATACGAGTCGTCTCCTTATTGAAATTTTCGGTATATTTCATCATTCTCGACACTTCTAAAGTTAGAAGTAATGATCGTGGTGTATGATACGATTCGTTGGTTTGTTTTATATAAAATGACGTTTTTACAAAGTAGTTTCTAGAAATTACTGCACCTAGTTGTTTTTTGAAATCTTATCATTGAATATATATATATATATATATATATACAATAGAACATAAGATCGACTTTTGAAAAACAGTATCTTTATTTGAATTGATTTCCTGACATGATAGAGAACAAATATGTTGCCATTAAACTATTTTTTTAATCCATATTGAAGCATTCATTGGCGTTCGTACACAGCCAAATATAGTGCGCATAAAATAATATAGTTCGATAGAATTAATTATCTAAATACTACAATAAGCACACATAAACACACATACACACATCAGCATGATCAGTAGATCCTATCTTGATATTGTACTTCTATTATTGTTCCAATTGATACCTAAATTCATCTTAATGTATGCAATTCATTAAAGAAAATAATCATTAAGAGTATATCATCGATTTGAAAAGAAATATTTTTGAAAAATTATAGGAGAGGCAAGTGGTGGAATGAGTCGTGACGAATATATTGATACTACTGCAGCTGATATATTAAAACGTATACCAACACAATATGATGTAACGAAAGTTTGGAAGAAATTCGGTGGTGAAGCTATATCACCGACATCGGTTGTCTTATTACAAGAACTTGATCGTTTCAATAATTTAACAATGACCATGTCAAAATCATTAACAACATTACGAAGAGCATTAAAAGGTGAAGTTGGCATGTCGAATGAATTAGACGATCTATCACGAGCACTTTACAATGGACAATTACCACCGATGTGGAGACGTTTAGCACCGGCAACAAAAAAAAATCTAGCAAATTGGATGGATCATTTTCTTCGTCGAAATCACCTTTATAGCGAATGGGTAAATTATGTCATTTCTTTTATGCATTTTTTATTGTCTCTTCTATTACGTTTTCTTTCAATTCAATGACGATTTCTCTATACTAGATAAATGATGGTGAACCAAATGTTGTTTGGCTGTCCGGCCTTCATATACCTGAATCGTATTTAACTGCACTTGTACAAGCAACATGCAGGAAAAATGGTTGGCCACTAGATAAATCAACATTGTATACACAAGTTACGGAATGGGAAACACAAGAAGATGTCAACGAACGTGCTCATCAGGGTTGTTTTGTTACTGGTCTTTATCTTGAAGGTGCATCATGGGATGTACATAAGAGTTGGTTAACACGACAAAAGCCAAAAGTACTCATACAACCATTACCAGTTATGAAAGTTATTCCAATTGAATCACATAAACTTAAACTTCAAGTACTCGAAATAAGAAAAATTTTTTATAGAACAAATAAATTTTCCTTTTGTCTTTTATTTAGAATACTTTTCGATGTCCAGTCTATGTCACAAGTGATCGACGAAATGCAATGGGTGTTGGTCTTGTTTTTGAAGCTGACTTAGCAACACGCGAGCATATTAGTAAATGGGTTTTGCAAGGTGTTTGTTTGATTCTTAATACGGATTAAAGAATTTCTTTTATATTATCATTTTCTTGTTGTATAGTTTTAATGCTTTTTTTTCTTGTTTGAATAACGTCGCATGTATTTTTTTTAATATGAATAAATTGTTGTTGATTTGAAAGGCACATTCAAAATAATAATAATAATACACCTTAAAATAATATTTTCTCATCTCAAATATTTTATTAAACGTACAGAAATTCTATTTGAATTATATACACAATCAAAAAGGAGCCGATGTTCACTTCAAGATTAAGGAAATTTTATACACCACATTTGAAGGGCGCTTATCGTTTTCTACTATGCCGATGATGTGCTAGCTAGTTTAAATCCATAAGTACGTATTTGTTTTTAAAGATTGTAATCACACGAAATCTTTAATTTGATACATTGTCAGAAACAAAGAAAAGCCCACGTCGATTATGACACTCAACATTGATGTCTTTCCAAAATTTTCAAAAAGCTTTCATTTCAACAAGATACCGTTGTTGTTAAAATTTATGCTTGGAGTAGATCAAACATCAACAACGATTACTGACTTCCTCATAGTTTACAAGTGGTTTATAGATTCATTAATATAAATTTGCTATTCCAAGAAGTTTCGAGCTCGAGAAAATAATCATTTGAAATCAATACTTGTGCACAGTTTTCTTTGAAATAGGATTCCACTTGTGCGTTTTATTCTACTTTTTAAATTAAGTACCTTGTTCATAAATTAAGCAAAACGATGACAATGTAGTTTAAGAAGAGATCTTTTGATTCTAATTCTGAAATGGAAGAGTCTATAGTACAAATGGCATGTTCATGATAAATTTAAGTGATATATTCAAAAACACGTCACAGATGACGTCAACAAAGACGATGAATCGTGCTGAAATTCTATAGAAATGTTGATTTGAAATGGATCCAATCAGAATAGTAGTCTTGTAAAAACGGATAGAAACCACAAAAAATATAATAAGCAGCACGAACATTATCAAGGTAGCACTACTAGCTACCTCTGCCGATATTTCATTAAAACTAAATCTTTTCCAAAAAGATCTTTGTAAATAATCTAAGGAAAGAAACTGCACTGTCAATTGGCTAGATGAAAAATTCACGCTGACTTTTATCTTCTTCAAAGAAAGTGGATTTCCTTAGGGAAAACCTCAAGATTAATTTCTTTGCTGATCCATTCGAACCATTGTTTTCGTTTAAGGTGACTTCCAATCCATCTACAAGTGAATTATGAAGAAACGTAATGTTAAGCATTATGTCGGCTGTATGCTCTAGAGATACGTTCCTTGACTTCGAATCTAATATCTGTTTCATTATGAACTGCAAAATTCTAATGTTCAATACAAAGTTTGAATGACAGTTATGAATGAATAATGACACAGATTTATGCCAGCTGGTGATCAGGACGTCTAATCTATGTTAGTCTAATATTTGATAGCAAACATAACTTTCATATATACAATATGCTATATATGTGAAGAATGAATCATTCTACGTGGTTAGTTCAAACTATGTGCATCGTGTTAGTTCAGATGATTTATTTCACGTTCAAATACAATATCCTATCAGAGAAAACTAAATGCCGTAGTCTAATTTGAAAAATTTTCATGGTGATAAGTTTTTCATCAGAATAGTCCCTCATTGTATGATTGATTTCTTTCGATAGGCTTCTATTCTTAGCATATAACTATGATGTCAAATATGTTTCTTACGGCCCTCGTATACTTGCACGAATTCCGATGATAGTACAAATGTATTCCAAACTACAACATGAAACTTGCGCCATAGACTCGGTTCGTTACAATCTATCTTTGTACGAATTTTTAAATCGTCATTAAAATCTTCAATGTTTCATTTTCCGATTGTTTTGGAGAGTGATGATAACATTTCCGTAAATGAAACCACTACATGCCAAGGTATTAATCTATGAGTCATTGCTCTTTTTCACGTTATTCATATTTCAATCAAGAGTCTTCGTGATGCATACAAGGACAAGTAGCAAAGTAATATCATACCTTAAAATAAGCCTTTTTTCTTCAATTTGAATCAGTCAGTACTATTCAACAATGACAAAAAAACAAAATCCATCATGCACTGTCATCATATTAATTATCAATATGAAAATGCAGGTTATTGACTTTTATTTCATCTATTGAATAAATAAAGATTTCTTTGAACATAGACATCTTTCATTGAATCATATGATCGCTAAAGATTCATTTGAGTTGATTCATAAATCAGATTCATATAGTTTAATTTATTCTCTAAGATTAGAAGTTAATATATCTTCTAGAGATTTTTTCTCCTCTTCGTATATTGACATAATGTCTGTGAGATACATGATTTCTGATAGAGTACCATCTGTTCACAATGTTTTACATTCTGCTCCTACTTATTTCCGGTGGGTAGACAAACACTTACTCATTTAAATCAATGATCTATTATTGTCTCATGTTATAGAATACAGTATCAATTCTCAACCATTGTATACATTCAATTAAATTTTAAAATTCTACTGTTTATATCGAATGGTTTAAACTATTCTTTTTCTTTCTTTTTAATTCTTCAACTAATCGTTAATCATGTGATTTTGAAGTACTTACTTTTACCTATAATCCATCTTCTGATCTTTCTCACCTTATTCATTCATCATTGGCATCATCGACTTTCTCATTCATTGTCTATCTATCAACTCTTCATAAAATACTTGACCTTAAATTCTTCTCTTTTCTTCTATAACAATATCTGTTATATCGAAAATTTAATAAATAAATAAATAGATATATATGTAGGTCTTGTCTGAAAAATATTTCGTACGAAAATATCTAAATGTTTTCTTTCGTTTTTTTCTTTGTTTTCTTTTCTCGGAGAAAATATTTTTCCCAACACTTCAATTAAATGATTTAGGGAGAAAAAAGGAAGAAAATTAAATCTTTTGTTTCGCTCTGAAAGAACAATAATTTATATTATTTCAATCATCATTTTTCATCAAACTTCTTATCAAAATAAGACACAAACAAGAAAGAAATTTTTCACAACAATAATATGAAGTGTATTAAGACATGATGCTGATTTTTTAAGTAGTATAACACTTCGATTAATCCATCAAAAAGAAAAAAAATCAAATTACTTCATCATGAATATCTTTTCGTCTCGATTCAATCTTAATATTCGTTTGTGTGTGAACAATCTGCTTCTTACACGGAGATTTGCTCTCTTTTTTTTGTCCAGTAATTAGGTGTCAACTTGTTTGATAGATTCACGCCTTCTTCTCTCTTCTTCTCTTTTTTACTTCTCTCTTGTTCAACCGACTCGGCATCATGATGACTTCAAAAAAAAAAGTCTAAATATGAGAACGTATTTAGTATCAGTGATAATCACTGATGGCGGCAATGTACGAATGAATTGCGTCATTTTATGTGTGTTGTGTTGCACGACGACGCGCGCATGCACATTCATACAGACGAAGACATTTGAAATTAGAAACAACAAACGATTATGATAGGTAGATGTTAAAGTCTCATTTTGTTCGAGATATGATCAACGAACTAGACATGATTTGAGTCTAAAAGAACCTAGACGAACGGGCGATAAGCATCAATACAACGTTGATTCGTCAATTGTCTCTAATCGTTTCCCTCGCTCTCTCTCTCTCTCTTTCTCACACACACATATATATACACACACGACCATCTTCAAACGTGAACACTCAATTGACTACGAAGAAGTGCGCTCTCTCGTTCGCTCGCGCGCGCACGCTTACTATATGGACATATACTAAATAATTCACAGTTACTGCCAGAGCAGTAAACACACATGCACATTGATGATGAACAATCAATGACACTTTTATGCCGGCAAAAAAAGAAAGAAGAGTTTTCCTGTGTATGTGTATGTGCATCATTATTATTATCCATCGATAAAGAAAGAAAAAGAAAAGACGGGCAGGTGAAAAAGAAAGTCAAGAAGCAGAACAAAAAGATGAGAAAGCGCATTGAAGCAAACATACAATCGTTCTCAACTAATTGCGACCAAATGTCTTTTTTTCAAAAAAAACGAGAAGAAAAAAAAACATGATATCTATCGTTTTCGAGACAAACATCATCAAGCAAACTTCAGGTGTCACCATTGAGTTGACTGTGAAAATGAACAAATTTGCACAGACGGTGACGACTACTACAATTCTTTTTTCTAACATTCAATATTAGTTTAAGTGTATGCGCTCATTAGTTTATATATATATATATATTTGGTGCGGCATGGAAAAGAAAAAGTTGTTAACTTAGATCGAGACGATTTCCCTGACGCACATACTTTGCATGTTTCGATTAATCTTCCAAGTTAAAACTAAACCAAAACACAGAACAAATTGTCTCTTGTGTGTACATTTGCTTGCTATTCACAACTTGATTGAGAAAATAATAAAAGAAAAAAGAATATTTCAAGAATTCTTCGTTCGTTTTGGTTGCTTTATTAAATATTTCCTGTTTATCGCGTGATTCTAATTCGATTTTGACAATTTCTCATTCTTTATTTCATTTTATTTTTCTTCTCTGCTATTGCCACTCATCATCTTGAAAATGAAGAAAACGTGCCTTTCAAATATTTATATATTGAAGATGTGACATGATAGATTGGATGGATAGATGGAATATAGGAACGTTTTCTTTCTTTTTTTATCGTCTTCGGTCAACTAAATTTTGTCTGGTCTGTTCTATTTCTCTTTACTATTTATTTTTTATTATTGATAAGGTGCTCTCTCTCTCTCTCTCTCGTGTGCGCGCGTCCGTCGTCATCACCGTGTGTTCAAGCTCTCAGAAAGAGAGTAAAATCATTAAGATCGAATGACATCTTCACTTCTCAACGATTTTTTTTCTACTTTACTTGCTCGGTTATCAGTTCATTCTCTCTCTCTCTCTCTATCACTCTTCCCGTTCGTCGGGAAGATGGTTTCGGCTACCGATCGATAGTAGAGAAAGAGAAAAAAGATCACTAAGATCTTGACAAACGGTAGTTGCCTCCTCCTCATTCTCGTCGTCCTGCTTCATTTTTTACCTCTCTCTCTCCCCTTGTCTCCTTTACTCTCTCTTGTGCGCTTGGTTTTTACTATTCATTCATTCAGCGAGTGTTATTTTTTGTGTGATGGTAATAGTGGAAGCAAAAAATGATTTCCCCACTCGTCCCTTCTCCTCCTTCTCCTTCACTCCCGTCCGTCGTTTTGTTCTGATGGTAGCCTAGCAGCTTCNCACTTGTTCCAATAGTGTACGTAATTATCTTGTCTCGTTCTCTCTCTCTTCGTCGAATCATAATTCGTCGAGTATGCATTTAGCGAGCAAATAGAATCCTACCGGCAAGAAAAAGAAGAGAGAGATAGGACGTCGTCGTCAAATATCGCATCAATCAAATACAATCGAGAAAGAAGAGAAAAAAGAAAGAGGTTTTTCTTTTTCTTTTTTCCCGAACACCATCACCAGTCCCGGTCTCTTAATCACATATATACACGCATAGAAAAGAAGCTTGTTACAACAGCAATAACATACTACAATTTTTGTTGTTCAAGTGCAACAGTAGCAATAAATATACATTCATATACATATCGTACACACACATATATATATATATACTAAGGTAAGTGGGAGAAAAGGGTCACGATGCGAAAAGACAACAAGGTGGTATATACATATGCTAATTTGATGTAAAGGTAAAAATTCTTTGTCTAATCACATGTCAACAAAAACAACACCGAGAAGAAAAAAACGAACGTTTCCTTTGAGCATAAACGTACAAAACGGTGCCTCAAGCTTTTTGACGGTGTCCATTTCCTTTTTAGAGTGACACAGGAAATCAATTGGATCGATTTTTTTATTCGATTTCTCTCACTTATTCTTCATTGTTACAAACGATTTTGTGACATAGTGATATTTTGATAAGGTAGTGTCTCTTTCTGTGTTATTGTTATTTTTTTAAAAGCGTCGATTTTTTTCCTTTGCTTCTTCGCGTTTTCTTGCTCTTACTACGACGCCAATAGAGGTTTCTTTTTTCGTTTTAAGTCTTTTACTCATCAACAAGATGCAATAATACTTTATTGAATACAAATGAATCTTTCATTGATGTATTTTTTTCAATAACAACTCAACTCTGTCTATTGACATAATCATTAGTTATTGACACTAGGGGTACTGTTCGGAGACATATATATATATATACATATATATGTGTATATGTATATATATATATATATATATACATGCATACATGCACATATATAAAGAGAGAGAGAGAACAGTTGTACGGTTGCAACCACTCACCTCCTCTTCGTTTGAATCAAATCAATCATCGAAAGAGGGGAGAGAGAGAAATAAAAATATAAGAGGCTCATATCATGGCGCGTGAAAAAAAGACGACGACTAGTAGAAATTGTCTTCTCTTCTCCACTTAAAGTTTGCTTATAACGCGTGTGTATAAAGAATCTAGATAACAAAACTCTTATTTCCGATTTTTTTCGACTTCCTCAAGAGTCTCTTGTCAAATTAGCTACCGAGAGCTTTTTCTTCACATTTTTTTGTCTCTGTTTTTTGACGGATGATCTATGATATCTACGGTCGATGAATTTTAATCATTTTCATCGTTTCCGTAATAGAGATGATGAGCTCTTCGGGGATCCATACCGGCAACACAACAATCTATACATTATTACCCAAGCGCACACGCGCATCTAAATAGGTTTTTTCTTCTTTTTTTCCCTCTTTTTGTTTCATCGTTCATTGTCGACTGCTATCGATCATCATATAGTATGATGATGGTGATCTCTATTCTCATTTTCATTCTGTGAACGTGAACGCACGGTGAGATAGACAATGGTGTCAAAATATATTAAGTGTCTTTCTTTGTCTCTATCGTTATGTTCTCATCCCTTTGCGCGTATATGCACACAGGGAAGGAAGCTCCCAAATGGGAAATAGAAGATTTATCATAGAACTTGACTAGCCGCTGAGCTAAAGTACCAGCTGGCGGCGATGTGCCATTGTAGCAAAAGCAAAAAGGCCGAGAACAAGAGAGATAGAGATAGAGACGGTAGAAGAGAGGGAAAGGATAAAAAAAGGAATAATAATAATAATGATGATGATGATGATGACGGTGACATCGTTATTGTTAGTGTTTGTTCACAACGCATACATCAAAGTGAACATTCTCTCGCTTTTGCTTCCCTTCCTAGCAGGTGTGTATGTCCATCAGGAAAGCGGAAACGGAAAAACCAAGTTTTTTACTCGGTTTTTTTCTCGTCTCACTCGTTCTCTATTTTGACAAAAAACGCATATACGCCCATCCTTCATCATCATTTTCTTTCTTTTCACGTATATATATATAGATTATTTTTATTCTTAGCAACCAGAGAAGAAGAAGAAGAAAAAGAAAAAATTGCTTCAGCATAAACATATAATAGTAAAGCAGAAAAAAAAGAAAGGAAGAACGGGTAAAAATGTCGATGATTTTAACGAATAGTATTCGACGGAAGGATGAGCCAGAGAGACACTTTTGTGACATCGTCGTATTTTGATTGGTTATGAACAACAACAAAAAAAAACATATACTTCTCTTTTTTCTCTCTCCTATTCTAGACTTGAAAGAAAATTCTTATCGACAAAATCGTCGAATGTAAGCTGTATGCGCAATGAACACTCGTATTGTCGTTGAAACGATTCGAACAGGTATCATGTTTTCGTTGAAAAAGAATACAACCAAAAAACACAGAAGAAAAAATTTGCTTTTTCTCGCTTTCTCACACATACACTTGACATCCAGGTCATGCTATCAATATTCACTGAATGCTTGACTTCTTGATAAGAACCTTTCGTCTCTTGTTTTCTTATCAATTTGTACTCATCTTTGTTTTTATTGTACTAGTAGATTTCAATTCAAATACAAATACTAAAACAACACCGTACAGTCATCATTTATTTTCAACAAATTCATTCCTTAATTATACTAAGTCAGATCGAAGAACAAGTTCACCAATCGATCTTCAACCTGACGACGACAACGAAGATATTGGCACGGACGAAAACGACGACGACATTGATGAAAATTCATGTAACAGGTAGAATTGATGACACGTACACATGTTGAATGACTAATGATAAAAAAAAACAGTTCTTTTGATGACTTCACCTCGATAATCAATTATCATCGATATTTATTGATGATGATGGTGGTGAGAAGAACAGGTGTCGTCGAATTTTTTTCTCTTTTTAGTTAATATGTGCACTCGATTCAAACAAATTGATCGACAAACACATAGCAAAAGAGAGAGAGAGAGACACCAAACACACTTTATCATTATCTGTCGTTCACTTATGTGAGCACATATGCTGACATGTTGATATCTTTGCTTTGAAAAACCCGTCCCGAAGAGTTCAATAACTAATGAGCTGTACGTGGATGAGAACTAGTTCGATAAACATGACTACCTATACGTTAAAAAAAAAGATTTATGCCTTTTTGTTTAATAACCTGAAGTTCATTGAAAGATATGATAAGAGAGTATATAAAGTCTATGATGCGTAGATCGTTACTGTCGTGTTCGATAATTTACTGGTGGTCTTGTTCATAGCGTGTTTGGACATCTTCTTTTCTTTTTTTTTTGAAAAACATATGGAATGAGACACTTTTTTGACACATCAAAGTTCGTCTTTTTTTCCTCTCTTCATAAATGCGAAAAGAAAACCAGTAGCAACATCTGTTTTACGTTTACAAATATAATAGACAAAAAGAAAATGCAGCAAAGAAAACGTCGTTTACATTCGATTGAGAATCATGTCATTGGACGACAAACGATAGTGAGACGAAGAAGAAGAAGAAGAAGAAGAAAAAGAAGAAAATTTTCGATCGTATTCCCATTTTACACATTTTCTTCAAGGAATGTTTTTCATTTGGTTTTAATTATACGACAACATAGATCAATAAGATGATACAAGAATATTTTTTTTAGTATTTATCCCCATGATCAACAACAAGACGAAGTGACTAAAGATCAAGAAAGTGCTGATACACATACAATTTGGAATGCAAATAAAGTAAGTGTATTAACAGAGAAAAGAAGAAGTTTTATCATTAAAATAAAAAAAAAGAAAAGAACATGAGGAAAAACCCGTTTGCATGTTTGATGAAGAAGGGGTGGACATATTCGAAGAAAAAATCTTTTAAAAGCTTGTCTTGTCGACAATAGAACACGAGACAATTATCAGCGGATTTACCAATATAACCAATAGAAATTAGAATGAACTGCAAGAGAAAAAAATGTCTTATATGAACATATAAGAGAGTCTTTTTATATATTTCCATTGGAACGTAGTCATTTGCAGTAAAAGATGGCTATCTTTTTTTGACAGATGGATTAATAAATATACATCATGCAGGTATGGAGAATATATTTATGTGTGTGTATATTTTTTTGTATATTTCAATTGGATAGAAGAAATTATGGTATGTTTCGTGTTCCGTCCTTCTCCCTTTTTTTCTCTTATTGACATCCTACGTATTGAGTGAGTTGACACTAATGGTGATCAAATATGAATGAGAGAGTTCCCGTTTTTCATCTCTCATGCGTGTGTATTGTATGATTGTTATTACTCGAAAAAAAGAAATTCTTCGATTAATCGTCTAGCATAGTACCATGCGACGACAAGAGCTCCTCCTGCTCATCGATTCGAACCATATGAAAAATGAGTGTCGTGTGTATATATAACTTTAGTAAAAATAAAAGAAAACGGGTGATTGATCGATTGTAACAATACATTTCTATATATATGCGAACATGTATGGATGGATTATTACATTTTGATCGAGTGACCAACCACTATTTCGAGTGTCGAATATCATCCTAACTACCAATATGTTGACTTTGATGGTTAGACATTTTTTTTTGATATTCTCGGACGAGTCAGGTCATTGACCCTTACGGCAGAGGTGTGTACATATATATATATATATATATATACGCTTTTGAACAGTGCCGCACGAAGTCAATCTATATATACATATACATATATATATATATCTATGTATATGTACGTATATTTGCATTATCATCATTTGAAAAAATATCCGACGTTCATAAAAGTCTGCTTTCTGGCTCAAACGAACAACAACAATAAGAAAAAAAAATCTAAATTGTCCATCGCATCACATGTCGTTTGTTTGATATTGGCCTTTGGCTAGAAAAATTAAATCTTTTATGAGAAAAAACATTTAAGTTTTTATTATTATTATTATTGAATAATAGGAAGGCGGATTAGCACACAAATATGTTCTCTCATTCGCCAAGGGTGGTCTCCCTACTTGACTCATCATGTTTTCAGACGCGCATACATAAAAACTCAGTGATAATTACTTTGCTCTGAAAATGAGGTGTGAATGAAGAGAAGAAGAAGAGTTGATTGACAATAGCTAACTGACCGCCTTTCACACCTTTACTCTCCGATTATCGCCTACATAGTTTTTATTTTATATACATATTGTCATCAAGTTTGGAGTGTCTTGTCAGAAATTGGAAGTATGTGTATGAGTGTGTGACAATGAGCAATATGTATCAAGAGAAAACTAATAAAGAATCTGTTTTGTTTGTTGCCGATATCGCCTGATGCTCGTTTGCGTCTCACCTGTGTGTATGTGTACGACGTGCGGACGAAAAAACATAATTACACACGGGACGCCGTCCCTCCGTGATGGAATCATATGCATATATATATATATATATATAAAGAGAGAGAGAGAATACGATTGTTCAGTTAATTTTAGATTCTTTTCATGTTATTCTTATTGAATGAGTGAGTTGAGCTGAGCTGATTGTTGACTATCGGCATCGGCATCGGCATCGTCTTTATCACATCCGTTCTAACATCGATGATTGAATTTGACAAGTAGCACCGACGGTAGAAGAAGATCGGAGACAAGTAAAAACATCAATACAGAAACAGTCTACTTCGTTCATCTTTTGATAAACGATAACCATCATTTTATTATTCATATATATATATATATATATATTCAGGTTTCACCAACATACGACGATAATACACCAAGTATACAATATTCCAATTCCGATTCTGAATTAGAAAATTCCAATCAAAACAATAGTTCAATAAATAATAACAATCATCATCATCATCCCTGCCGAGAATGTGGAAAATCTTTTGCTACAACAAGCGGTTTAAAACAACATATGCATATACATTCATCAATAAAACCATTCCAATGTGAAGTTTGTTTTAAATCCTATACCCAATTTTCAAATCTTTGTCGACATAAACGAATGCATGCTGATTGCCGTACACAAGTTAAATGTAGATTTTGTGGACAAACATTTTCGAACAGTGCTGCACTTAATAAACATCGGTAATAGATGTTAAAAAAATGTCTTTCGTTTATCAGTATTCATCATTGTTCTTTTATTAATTACTTTAGACGTTTCTGCGGAGATATAACTTCATTTAATCATACTTCTTCAAAATCACCTTTAGCCATTCCAACATCAGCAGCGGCCCCACCTCCACCTCCACCGCCACCACCACCACCGCCTATTCCTACTATGTCTTTAAATAAAGAACAAATGAGCAATTGGTTATGGAATTCAAATTTTCCATATTCACTTCTTCCTTATTTACCAAGATTAGCGACAATAAATCCATTTCTTAATGGTACATTAACACCATTTTTTTCTCATCCATTTGCATCATCAACAACAACAACAACAACAACAAATTCAAATGATTTATCGCCAGTTAATTCAATTGAAGATAAAACAAATTCGTCAGCAAGTCCTAAACAAGAACAATCATCGATAAAGCGTTTTAAAAATGATGATATACCACTTGATTTAAGTGTTAAAAAATCACGTTATGATCAATCGCCCACGACATCAAAATCATCATCACCAGAACGTGATATCAAATCACCTTCGATTATTATTCAACAAGAATCAAACCAACAGAAACTTTCATCATCAAAATATGATGTCGATTCATTATTGAATCATGTTAAAAATACAAAATCAAATTTCAAATTTGATATGATTAAACATTTAAATACATTTTATCATCAACAATCAACAACTATTGCAACTTATCCTCAAACATCCTCAACAACCACAACACCAAGTACGGCAAATGCAACAAATAATAATAACAGCAATAATACAAATATTAATAATAATCAAAATCCATTTGATAATTGGCAACATCATCAAGCAACTAATAAATTACAATATTTCAATACTCGCTTAAATAATAAAGACAAATATACATGTTCATATTGTGGAAAAGTTTTTCCACGTTCTGCTAATTTAACCCGACATTTACGAACACATACAGGCGAACAAGTAAATTTGTTATTTTTCCATACAACAAAACGAACAACATAACTAAACTATTTTCATCTATCTTTCATATTTTAGCCGTATCGTTGCAAGTATTGTGAGCGATCATTTTCAATATCATCTAATCTTCAGCGTCACATACGAAACATTCACAATCGAGAAAAAAAGTTTCCATGTCATTTATGTGATCGTCGATTTGCTCAACAAATTAATCTGGAACGACATTTAACAAAACATGAGCGTGGTTTACCATTGGAAGATTTATCAGGTGATGATGATGCATCATTAAATGATTATCCAATACAATCGTCAGCATCAACAAATCAAACACAGTTAATGACAAATGCAGCCGCAACTGCGGCAGCTGTCGCAGCAGCATTTCATCAACAACATACTATGGATTTATTTCAACGTTTATTACCAACAAATACAAATAATTGTCAAACTAATAATTCAATTATAAATCAACGTCGTTCATCATCAGTTTCATCAACACATACAACAACATCAACAACAAACTCATCATTACAACAAACCAATGTCGATGAAGATGACACAATACAAAATGAAGAACAACCAGATAGTTGTTCACAATCAATACAATCTGAAGATGACGAGGATATTTCATCACCCATTGACTCTTGAACTATCTTAACACAGTCACACATTCGAATCTCAATGAACTGATAAAATTTCAAAAAAGAATTCTTCTCTTCTTTGTTTATTATTGCATTTCATCATATTATAAACACCACATACACACACACACACACATACACACAAGCGCACACACATTCACACACCGTTTTGTCTCTCTTTCTCTCGTTTTTTTTTCTCTTTTTCGCATTGCAATAATCTTTTCGTTTCTGTCTGTCTTTGAATGCTTGTTATTCTTGTTTTTGTGCACATACATTATATGGAAAAAAAAACAATATTTATTCCGAATCTGTTTTCGCTGCTGGATTAACTGATGTATAAGGTGGTTGCTTTGATTCAGTAACATCATTGTAGCATGGTGGTTGTTGTTCTAAAACAATTGTATCATCTTTAGTTGAATGCTTATGTGTTGCATTGACACATGTTTCATTGCCGGTAATCGTATATGCCGTAGTAGGAGTAACAGTTGAATCTAAGAATACAAGTAAGAATGTGAAAAACTAATAAGAATAATGGCTACTTACTGAAATTTTTCCAATGATTTAAAGTATGTAAACGTTTATGAATATTCACCAATAAAATAAGTGCAATAATTATACCAGAAGCGCAAAAAAAACTGAAATTAAAAAAAGTTAATTTAGAAAAAACTTTCTTCGAACATCAATTTATTTACATGGTCCACCAGCTATATCTAAATATTGTGATTGTTGTTGTTGTCTCCGTTGCTGGATAACAACAAGTTGTATTTTCTCGTGTATTTCTCGATAGAGGACAACAAAAAGATGGACACCTACAATAAAATAGGTCTATTACATAAGAATCATCCTACTTTACATGAGAATGTTCAACTCTTTTAGATAAGGCCATGGGAAATTCGGCTTGTAGTATGGACAATATGCATAAGCATTTGACTATAGAAATAGAAGATAAAGATGTTAAAAAATAGGCTTGTATTATTAATATCTATGAATGAAACCTGTTCAACAAGACAAAATAGAAATAGAGCCAATATTGTTGAGGTCCAGGAGTTTATGCTAAGAATTTTTGCAGTCATATTTTTGTAGAAAATATACCAAACCTGGAAAGTTATTGATGCGATGTACTAGTTTCAAAATAAAAACTAAAAAATGAACTAGACATGAAGAAGATATAGTTCATTTCCAGACTACAGAGAGAGAAAGAGAGCGTGCAAAAATATTAGAGAAAAAATATAAGAACAACATATTTTTTTCTCATTAACTAAAAGATATTAATTTTACCAATTTCTTTGATACTTCAATACATCAGAATGGACAAATGCGTGGTACAGAAGGCAAATATGCGTACCTCTTTGTGTAATACATTTTCTTTTTTCCATCTAATTTCAACAGTAAGTGGGAATATACATCGTTTTAAAGTTTCAATGATATATTTTTGTTGATTTTTTTTTTGTTAGAAAAAAATAATTATAATAATAAAACACAAGAAAAAAAATATTTATGACTAGAAAACAAAAAAAATGTGAAGTAAAACTTTAAACATGGTACTCGTTATGAAGAAATCGTGCAACCGAGTAAAAGATCATGTTGTGAACGTTTTTTTAGAATTGTTTTTGCTTTTTCAACATATTCTTGCAAATAGGTTAAATTTAGTTTTAGTGGCTTTCTACTTGCTACTATTTTATCAAGATCGCCACTTTTCGATACTTGTTTCCATGTTTCTAAATTCAATTGTAAATCATATTGCCACGGCAATGTCGGATTGAGTAGATTGGTTGTAGCTGTTGATTCCTTTTTTATAGAATCAAGAGAGTCTATCTGAATAACTTTTGATAGAACATCAAACTGAAAAAAAAAACAAACGAATGCAAAGGGAAAAATTTTCAATTTACTAAAAGAAAAGATTTATGCAACTAACTGTCGGATGAACAATATGTGTGATAAAACTAATTTGTAATTGTACAATATCGGTGGACTCCCTATCGAATGTTGGCTTACTATCTTCGTAGTTAATTTTTTCTAAATCTCCTTGAATAAAAAATTCTTCCATGATTTTTTCAGCTGATTGTATATAAATAGGCCATGGTTTAGCAGCATTTGATATATCAGCTGAATGTAATAATGTTTGTAATAATGCTTTTGAATCTGCTAATGTTGTTGTTGAATTTGATTCTTTAAATAAAAAATATGTTGACATACGTTCGACCAATGATGCATGATTGGCCATATCAGTTGCTAATACAAGAGATATAACTAATGAGCGAAATGTTCGATATTCATTTGCATCCATATTTGACCAAATATTAAGACGCTTATCACGTAAAAGTTTAAATACTGAACTTGCATGATGATTTTCTAATGTACAAAAACAAAATTGTGAAGACAAGTTTACATGAAAATTTACGGGGAACACTTTTTACAATGCCAAATTCTTTTGATCGAAACAGTTGTAGTTTCATAACTAATAGAAAAGTTCATGAACTATTTGTTTTTTCTTCATGTCTATTCTCAAGTTATTAAAGTTTTCTAATATTTTAAAGTATAGATCTCTACCTTTTACGTGAATATCAATTTTTCGATTTGAATTGTCATCGGAAGATATTCAATTGTTATCATGGGCGATTGATAACTTTTCTAATACATTCTACCGTGAAATATTCGATATTCGAAATTTTGCTTATGTGTAAAAGTAATTTTTCATTTATTGCTTAACATCTGTGGAAAGGAAACACTTCAAGAATCATAAATTTCCTAATGAAAGAATCTCATTAAAGATTTTCTTTTCGTACAAACGTTAACGCTAATATTTATTTACTAAGCCTTTTGTTGGAAATTTTTCGATATCTCAAGAACGCACGTCGGTAAAGAGAAAAGATTGTCGACTTTTCTTTTGTTTATCAAATTGGCCTCATTTCGATCGAAAGAAGTACTTGCGTCTTGAGAAATTTCTTTGTGAGATCGGTGATATTGAAAAGAGAAAAACAAGAATTCTTTTCTCTATTGAACAAGTATGAAATGAAAGTTTATTTTTAATCTTGAATACAGGAGTTTTTGAAAAATAAAAGCATAATTTATTCTGTTCAAAACGTTTCTCTCATTATCCTTATGGTTATCACAAGAGTTCACAAGGAATTTTCAGATGCCTATGCATGAGTTATCTGTACTTCAAGTTTATATATATATATATATATATATAGAATTATCTGAATATCATCAAAATTTATATATTACTTTGCTTTTGGTTTTCCAAAAAAGAACATCATTATAAATAAAAGCTGATCGTCATGTCTCAAACCCAACACATCTGATTAAGCAGAGAATGCGTTCTTGTTTTATTCTAGAACTAGACGTGGGTGTAATGGCTATTGCTATTTTAAATTATGATGTATCGCTGCGTTTTATTACAATTTACAAGAGAAAGGTCATATTTTTAAAAAATGCATGAATTTATATTTAAAATGTTCTCGGGCACTTAGGTATATCTATTCGAATGGAACAAGATCAAAGTAGAGTTAACAGTTAGAACAAAGTCTAGTAGCATGAAAATCGAAGATCTTAGCTTTCAAAAAGGTATACATACAGTTTGTGAAACTGTCTCTTCGTTCGCTATTCAGTTTTTAATATGAATTACCACAGGTAAGTACCCACGACTTAAAACACATCTATGACAACTTTTTGTTTTACTCTGTCCTTGAAATCTTGAAATTTTTTTTATAAATCTTTCTTTATTAGTCGTCGAAAAGACAAATATCCGCAGAAGTAGATTTTCTTCTTAAAGAATAGATTTGATTTGATATTAGCTTAAATTATTTCGATAGGTTGAATTCTAATGAAGTTCGATAGAAAAATGATCAGTCACAGATTTTCAATGAATTAAATATTAGTCACAACGTTTTTAACAGACTTGACTACAACCTTTTTCCTTTTTTCATATTGCTTTTTTTACACCGGGCGCTTCTCATTTGCTTTACTTCTTTTACTTCTAATTCTCTCCGGTCGTAGTGTGACATCGTGACGTAGTAGGATCCATATCAATGTTTTATTGGTTTTCTATTCACAAGATATGCTTTAATTTCAATCGGAAAAAACGTCACGTACTTATTTCAGACTGTTTTCAAGAAATCGTGATTCTAAGATATTGATATTGGTAAAAAGAATGAGAGTAAACCATTTCTCACTCAGTTATAAAAGAAAGATTAATTATTCTACATAGATTGGGACTATGGTTTTTTTCAATCAAGGTCATGCTACGAAAACTGATAGAAAATTTGTGTTTTTCTTTAAATATTCCCACTCATCTTTTTAATCGCATACAATGTCATGAAAATCATGTGCTATTCTTTTAAATGAAAATGATGACGTATATTCAGATGCAAAATAAAACGAGACATCATTAATTATATGTTTTTACTGTTTTCTTTACCTAATACACTAAAATCATTATAAATTAAAGCTAAATCATTTTTTGTTTTAATGAGATAACTGTTATTTAAACCGGGATGTTCAAAATCATGGATAGCAGCTGCAAACATCTAATAAAAATAGAAACATACAATAAGAACTCGAGGTAAATAATATTAATTAACTTACTAGCGCAGCTATTTCAATCTGCGTGAAAACATTCATTAAACTACTCTTTATTAATAGACAATGCGTTGTTTGCAGCACGTCGGCTCCATGAAAGTCATTGTGATAGGGAGTTTTGTATTCTAAATATAAATATTGTCTTTTTCGGCTTAATATCAACATGTAAATCTCTCATTATTTGTTTACATACTTTGATAACCATCTGTTAGAGCTCGACTAAAATTTTTCAACGTTTCAATATCGATACGATAGCGTGACATGATATCATGTGTATCGAATACAAGTAACATGGAAAATACTAATGGTTCTTCGTATTCCAGCATATTAAAAGACCATAGATTTAGTTTATAGATATCGACAGGTAAATTAAGTACAGAGGATAGACGTTCTTTGGCATTTTGACGTACTTGTCGTTGTAAAGCATTGACAAACGAGGATGCTTGAATAACAGCTTTGATTGATTCGAAACGACCAGCAGCTGTTGGTGTTCTTTGTGGTTTCGAAGAAAATGTTTGCTCTAGCCATTTACTTATTTGACCATCGTTAGATGTGATGTTTATTTCACTTTGTCTTGTATCATCAGAAAGAATATCAACCAAATTATAAAGAATTCCTAAGAAACAAAAACATATCTCTATAGAGAACTGTTCATTGTTCTTTCTTTCCAATGTATTAAAGAACTATCATTTGTAGAACAACAAAGATCAAATAACATTTTCAGAAAAAAGAAAAGTATGAATATATCGTGAGTGATCAGTTATGTGTTGCCCGATTACGAAAGGGAACTAGGAATAAAGAACAACTTGAAACCATTCATTCTTTTGTGAGATGAGACTTTCTTCCTCTCAATTGTAATTTGAGAATCAGAAAAAAAAACAGAAAAAATTCTTATTATTGACATACCATCAAGCTCTTTGCCAACTTTACCTAGCATTTCCACTTGGTCGGATAGGCCTAAAATAAAATTCAAAATAAAATTCACAAGAGTAAAATTTTCATTATTCTTTTAAAATTTAATTTTCATAGATGGATTAGATAAGTAATCTTGACTTCTTTTTAGGTATTGCTTTTTATTTCTAGTTCGTATAGAATATTGAAAATAAGAAAGAAAAAAGACTACGCATCATCATTTACCATCTGTCGCTAAGCTTGATTGAACTTTTCGAACTTGCTCTGTTGCCAAACGAAGACGACTGAGTATATTAACTGTTGTCATCGATGAGTTTTCCGGTTTAATATTTGATGAAAGCAAATCGAAGTGGTTCGATTTGTTCATATTCAATTACTAAATCGACAGTAATGATGATGATGATAATAGTGATGATGATGATGATGATGATGATGATCGTTATATTACTACTATGGCTTTTATTTTTCTTCTTCTTCGTCTTCTTTTTTCTTCTCTTTTTTTTCTATAATATTGTCGCGTCGTCGACGTTGTCGTTTTCTCTCTTGTATATATGCGTGTGTAGAAGTAAAGGATGCTTGCACTGACTGTTGCACACACACACACATGCACATACACACACGCACAACGCTGTTAAATGGAACAGATTCAAAACGGCAGCATTTATGGAAATGTGCTTTTTTTTCTTTTTTTCGCGCGCGCGTTTTCAGATACAAAAAACAGTCAAATTGTAGAGTCAGACTGCTGTTTTTTTGTTATTATTGGTATTGTTCTCTGCCAAGATGTGCCCAGTAACAGAAGGAGGTCTTCTAATGTGAGAAAAAAATCAAATTATTCATCACACACTTATATAACGACGAGACAAAGATGTTTTAGGCATGAAAAAGAAAAAAGATATTGTGGATTATTAGACAGGAATACATGAAATGAACAATGTAAAAAAGAAAGAAGAGAAGAGAAGAAAATATATAGCTCAATTTTTTAATAAGGACGACTTTGACTTTATAGTTTGTCATTCGTATGAAGGTAAGTCGACGAGATTGACGAGCTAAGATTGACTAAGAAGAAAGAAACGAGTGAATTTTTTCTCTTCTCTCGTGCTTCATCTAACATTTTCTTCTTTTTTAGCTTTTCCTTTACACTAATTTCTACTCGTCCAGTCATTTCGGTAATTATCGTCGAAAGGAAAAGAAAACAGAAAGAATATCTCCATCACCATACGTTTCATTTCATCATATTACCAATTACATCTTATAAAAGCAATAGCGATTGTAGGCTATTCACTTCACATCTAGTATCTGTTATAGTTTTGGAAGGTGATTCAACTCTGTGCTCTTTTTGTTTTCTCATTGATAGTTCTACTGATCTCTTTATTTCATATGCAGGAAATTATTTTATAGAAAGAAAGGACAGCGAAAGAGAGAGAGAGAGTGAGGCAGACAGACAGAGAAACTGAAAACGACATCCGAGATGTCAATAAGAGTTTCAAGTATTATTCATATCATTTGATGACACGTAACAGCCATTCATTTCTGTAATCTTTATTACTTAAAAACTTTCTAGTTTTATTCTTACTCACTAAAATTAATTCATCAACGCTGTCAGCAGTATAATTTAAGTGACTCACACTATACAGAAGGATCTACGAATATATATATATATATATATAGATATAGAAACGCATTTCTCTTCTGATTTTGAAAGAATACGCCAAAAGATTGAAAAAAAAGGATTAAATTCAATGATCAGGAAAAAGAATTCGATTTCGATGTTTTGTCTTTTGTTAATAATATAAATTTTATTACGAAGAATAAGAACTGAAAAGAAAAAATATATTAAACAATGTAGTTAGAATATGTTCAATGCTTGATTTGAAGTCATTAATACATTCAATATATTATCGATCTTAAGGAAATTCTTTCATAATGTGCATGAACAAATCATCGATTTTTCCATTAGTTTTTCAAAAGAATTTCTGCTCGAAAGCCTAATCACAAGCTTAGTGTACAATTGAATTCGTCTGTCGAATTGTAATGTGACTTTCTCTTAACAGATCCTCGCATAAAAAACAACAAAAACAGCTTTTTGTTAAAGAAGGAAGTATTACTTTCTCGGTAACATCCGTCTTTTAAAAAATCTCTATTTCCTTTCCTTTGATGAACTGGAAGCTTTTTTTCTATTTCTATTGGAATAAATTTAACATTCACAATTCTGAACACCTCACCATCACTTTCATTTTAAAATCAATATCAATAGATAAGTTTTCTCCATATTTGATTCATTTAACAAGTTATATGCATTATGTTTGTTTGTGCCCTTCACATTTGTAGTTTGGTTCTTATTTCATTTGAAAAATGAAACATAACAAAGTATTCCTAATAGATTGATAATCTAAAGGAATTAAAAATAAATCCATTGTAGAAGAATATTGCTATCGCATAAAAGCCTTCTTTGTTTTTATCCCAAAGGATAGATAGGCAATCGTTTAGAATAAAGCATTGCCATTGATACACGCTAAGGTCAAAGAAAATAGATAATCATCTATAGTAAAGTGAGTTTTACCAAATGAAAAGAAGCACGCTCATCGATCATCTGATAATGAAGCACGTGAAAAATGATTGAACCCTATTGAGTTGATGATAATTTCAATTAAAAAAGCTTTAACGAATAAAGGAGAAAATGTTTTTATCAACAACATAAAAACTGAAAAGATTGATTTTTACAATCATGAACCGCATCACTTTGAGTGTATGTGTCATTGGATCGACACAAAATGTTCACATGATGTATAGTTGTAAGAATTTCTTCGGTCATTATCCATGCGAACTGTAAGAAAAACTGAAAGAAAAACAAAATTTCTTTTCTTTATAATAAAAAAGAAGCTTGTTAGCGTAGCCCCTTCGGGATTGAAATGTGCAACTTGCATGTATTCTTTAGTCTCATTATATTAATAGAAAATACGTAACGTGAAACATTTCTAGCAGACCATGCTTGTTTTTTAAGATAATCGATTACCAGAGAAACGATCTGTCTTGTTTAGTTCTGCACGACAAAGAGCTATTGTTCTTTGTTTTTCCTAATCGGACTCTATTGTTTATCCATTTCTTTGTTTGGATTTCATTTTTATTCATTTAACATGACATTTGTACATACTCATTATATTAAAGACAGTTCTTAATTCTTTATTATATAGTTGAACTAACGTACAAACAATGATGCTGCTTTTGTTCCAAAAATTATGACTTCATCGATTGACGTTTGTCTAATTTGATTATTTGACGAATGTGTTGAATTGATGCATCACTAAGCATCATTTTTGACATTCGGAATATTAATTTTTATCTGCACAAATATCATATAATGGACTAGTATAGCGGATCGATTCCTTTTTCTATCGATGAGAAACTTCAATGGGGAATCTAATGTTTTGTTGTTGCGATCTTCTGAAGTCTTTCAAAAATGGAGACGATTCGCAAAATCATCAATTTCAAAATGACAGTCACTATTTACTTTTCCAATATATGTGCGGATCATAAACAGAGCCATGTGACTTTCAACTCGAGCATCCTACACAAGTAATGGATTATAGTTTTTGATCAAGAATACTTTATTTTTGCATTCGATGACTGATTCACTAATGAAAATATTCGACAATGTGAATGTGATACAAAAGGAAAAATCAAATAAAAGGCCAATCAGGTGAAAATACTATTGAAGGCGAGTTTATTCATGAGTTAATGAACTTAAAGTATTTGTATAACAATATTGAATTTTCTTTCACCAATACATGATCAAACACACCTACGTTTATTAATGCAATAGCATTTATAATCAATTGAATATGAACAAATTTTAATATAGAATACAAAATATTTTCTTCGCACATGGTTGCTTTGGCAAATAATGCTAATTAAACTTCGAAGCGAGAATGGGAGAGAGAGAGAGAGAGAGAATGAATAATTGCAATATATGAATAAATTTATTTTCACACTTCTTTACATTTAAATTATTAATACTTGAACCTTAATATAAACTTTTTTGAATGTCAGTCTACCATTGATAACAAGAAAAATTATATGCTTTATTGAATATTATCTTTCAATGAATAAGAAAACACTCCCCATGGTCTTATCACTTTAAGTTCATGACTATGGCAATTCGACTCGTTTTGAAATGTAGTAAACACCCAGTTTTATTGCACCTATTGAACTTTCGTGAATATAACCATATACCTTTCATTCGATTTTTGACTCATGAATGAAGAATCATCAAGAAACTAAATGATTGAATTGCAAAATGAAATCTTCTTTCTAGAATGGAAACTATTGAGATGAGTGAAAATCGAAAGTTGAAAATATAAAAATCAATCCTTGATGGCACACTCACATTTAATTGAAAACGACAAGCGTCAGGTGGTGTTTCATAAGAAAAATAGAACAGTAGATTTTTATGGATCGTAACACCTTTTGTAGATGCATCAATTTTAACTGAAAATATAATTAACCAAATTTACAATGATTATTTGTTTATAGAGAAGAAAACTTCGAGGAAATTCCACAAAGTCGGCAGTCAAAAGCCGAAAGACTTAACCGACTAGAAGACTTTGTCATCACTCCTCATGACTAGTGGAACCGAACAAATGGCTAGAAACGTTGATTCGTACGTGTCTAGCAAGTAAATATTTATCCTATCTTGATGATCTTGCTGAGACATGCACTATTCAGATTAATTTCATTAAATAAATTTTAATCGATACTATACAAATATGTCAATGTGTTTGTCGATGGAAACCTTTACCAATAAGAAAGTGTAATTCATTGGAAACATATTACAACAGATTTTTATGTTATGAGCAGTACTCAATTTTCACATAGCCAACCAAACTTAAATGAGCATATATATTTTATCTTTTGAACTGTTTTCTCCACATTCTAGAGTCTATTGATAATTTGATGACTCTATAAATACAATCATTTTCTTTACTTTCGATTGCGTTGGAAATTCAAAGTCTATATGTATGAAAAATAAATTCTCAATGATATTTTCATTAATATAACCATGATGAGACACATAATCAAAATCTTTATCAAGTCTAATTACAGTTCTTAAACGATACAAAATCATAAGTTTACTTGCGTTAGTGCAATCCATGAGCATAATTATCTTCTTCTTTGTCCAATTATGTTCAAGTTTACGAAAATAGAAATTTTCGAAATTACATATTAATGAAAAGAAAACTCATGCTATGAATAATACTTATGAAGACATAAATCAAAAAATGAATAGTGATAATGAGCACATGAGACAATTGCTTCTAATGCACAATCTTCTTATTGTAGACTCATCCATAAGAACTTCATAGAAAGTTTAGATTATTGATAATCTTTATAGTTGTTGTTCTTTATCATTTGTCTTTCTTTGAAACCATAACTTCACTTATACTTATTGATGCGAAAGAAGTGTTAGACATTGTCATAATACTATGAGCATCTTTTCAATGTTCAATAAAACAGTCATAGTAATTCTGTCTTATGAATAAATAAGTATGGCAGTTCCCTAGAGCTAACCATTTCGTATGTCTGTAATTTCGAAAAATAATTTTTCTGGCGAAACTGGAACACTGCTGTGAAAAACGTTAAATAACAACGAGAGCATTTAATATCGCAACTCTCATCTAAATGCAGTGTACAAGAATTTCTTCGAAGTGAGTGAAGACATAATATGTATTGATTCCATTTGCATAGCATATTTCCGTTCTTCTATTTAGATGAACTCTATCCGTAGGACATTTTAATATTCGAAGAACATGACAACTTATTGTTTTTAATACAGATACATGTTATATCATACCATAGCTAGACGATTTTATCAAGATCAATCTAATCATTCAACAAGCACCACTCACTATCTAGACTCGGACGCCAGATTAAATACTGTTCATTTCATTAATTTTTCATGTTAAATCAATTACTGTTTGATTGCATTTCCCAGAATGTACGATGTCATCTTGTTTTTTTTTCTATTCTATTTTATTTTTGCGAGAAAAACACCAAGCAATGTAGAACTTGATAGACAAGATGTTTGAACTTGTTTCTCACACTCATATTGCATTGCTGAGTGATGAGTCGTCGCTGATGTGAAAAATATTTCAGAAGTGGCAGATTATGAACTTGCATACCATTTGTAATCGCGATTCATTACAGATACGACGAATTCTCTAAGAAACAGCACATCATAAACCGTGACAGAAACTATTAATATAGGAGCACACATCGAATACTGACAGTGTCTAGTTATATTATATGAACTAGCTGCTTATTACATCTCTGTAGGATTCATTTGAACGATGAGGAACAACTGCTGTCTAAATGAGGAAAAATAAAACACTTTCCATGAATATTAGCAGTAACTATATTGTGTTCCATACTTGAATCCCAAAAGGGTTGACTTGACAACTTTCTGCTTTCTTTTATTCTCCATAATCGAATCAACTAATACAATAAAACAATCAAAAACTTTATAAATGGAACAACGCAATCAAGCAACGTCAACTATATTCACCAAGAGTAAACATTAATATTTTTCAATTATCATTTTTCATGATATGTGATATAGAAATAATACGAAGTGATCAAATACATATACAATCTATTCAACGTACTAGATAGAACAAATTAGATTTTTACCAGTGCTTATCATATATCACAGGGTATTTTCCGATATAGTGATTTGTATTAAAGAATCACGTCATTGATGTTAATTTCTTGATCAATTTATTAGTACATCGAATGGTCTCTAATAGTAGAAAAAAGAACTAGTAGATCTAGTAAAGTTATTCATTCACTGTAGGTCAGGATACCATCGATATACAGGTGTCCAAAGATAAAGTTACGTACATGTATAGAAGTTTTATTTTTCTAATCTCAATTCAGACGAAGAAACAAAGGTGCTCTTCAATTCTCTATTGTCATGGATGGTTTTCTTTGTCGTTCTCTCCGTGACTGGGAGTACAGTTCCTTGTTGTCGATGATGGTTATAGTCTGTGTGCTGCATATATATATATATTGTTTTTAGATGAAAGATATCTTTCGATATAAAAAAGAACTATTGTCAACTTTCTAGATAGTTACCTTGGTAAATGTATTGTTTACCTAACCCGATCAGTGGAGTGATGATATTTTGATGATGTTCTAAGTTCTATTCAAATTTTTTTCGCGATGGAACAATCATTTCCTGCCTTCAAATATGCTTGGGTTACGTATAGTCCTATAGAGAGAAGTTATGCTACATATATTATCAGTTTTCAAATGTTTCTTTTTGAATCTTTGTACTCAACTTAATCATGAGAACGGAACAATCACAAATATCTTGAATCTATTCCATAAATAAACCTTTTCAAATCCTCTCGATCCCGGAAGGTGTTTGATAGACCGGATGATGTTTTCTTTTACGTTTATAAGCGATCTGTTTATATCGTCTCATTTATATCACCGTGCTGATTGTTCCATCGCGAAAAAATTTTGAATAGAACTTAGAACATCATCAAAATATCATCACTCCACTGATCGGGTTAGGTAAACAATACATTTACCAAGGTAACTATCTAGAAAGTTGACAATAGTTCTTTTTTATATCGAAAGATATCTTTCATCTAAAAACAATATATATATATATGCAGCACACAGACTATAACCATCATCGACAACAAGGAACTGTACTCCCAGTCACGGAGAGAACGACAAAGAAAACCATCCATGACAATAGAGAATTGAAGAGCACCTTTGTTTCTTCGTCTGAATTGAGATTAGAAAAATAAAACTTCTATACATGTACGTAACTTTATCTTTGGACACCTGTATATCGATGGTATCCTGACCTACAGTGAATGAATAACTTTACTAGATCTACTAGTTCTTTTTTCTACTATTAGAGACCATTCGATGTACTAATAAATTGATCAAGAAATTAACATGATTGACATTATCCTTTAAGATAGGCCACTAAATCCGGCGGAGTTCTTTCATTTAGAAGAAATATTGTAGCAATCATAGAAAGAAGTTTATGATTGTCAAATGCTAGATTTTACGAATCAATTGTAGATTAATCATAAGTAAAAAAAGATACAAATAATCTTGAATATCATGTGCATCTAAAGAATTGAAATAATACAACAGTAGTTGATTTTGTGAATATTTTATGTTTACAATGGTCATACAAATCTTCTTTTAGCTAATAAATTTCGAATACTTATTAGATTTTTCGTTCCAATAAATCTTGAACAACTCAATTTCAAATTCATAATGAAATTAATAAAATTAAATCATCTGAAACAAACTCTATTTACTTTCCGTCTTCGATAGATGTCAGCAAAATATCTTACTATCCATAATTTGGAAAAACATAATGGCTATCTTTTCGACGAATCAACATGAATTCTTTGTCCAGTTCATTTCACATTGAAGCAAATCAAGTTACACTTTCAATTTTATTGACATGTCTATTGCTCCTTTCTTTAGTTTATTAATCATCAGCGAATTTATATCTACTTCCGATTGTTCAATTAGAGAGTATATGTTGGAAAACTAGTGTAGTATTACTTCGTTTCATTGTCAAGAAGTAATAATAGAGCAGAATATTTCTTGTCAGAAAACAATTGATTGATTTCCCTCTTGATTTATGCTTTTTGTTTTTATATTGTAATTCATGTAGTTTAGCGTTTTCTTATCGCTTATAGCACCTGTTTCGAATATATTTTTACCAGGTGAATGAAAAATATGCATATTGTACGCGATAATCGATTTTATTACTAATCCATCTATTCAATGATCAATAGCCGATATATCTATGTGCCATGCATAGAAGTATTACATTGAGTTACTCATTTCTTTTATCATTTCGATAAACCTTCTGAGAACATTTTCGATTGTACCGAGAGAAAATGTCAAAACAGTTTCATATGAAAAGAAAAAGATAGTATCTCGACAACTCCTAATTGGAAGAGTTCGTGCTTTCATCACGAACTTGTTGTGTCTATGACTTTTATGACATTAGCTTTTTCATTGGTTCTTGTTAAATTCGTTCTAATCATCATTATTTAGAGTTTACTGATGATGAAAGACAACGAAGACGATGCATCATATGATGCTGCTTAGGTTTCTGACAGGATCACGACAACTGCTTGTCCTTGATGCTAGAGTTTGTCGTTGACACACACGCATACATAGATAGATAGATAGATAGATAGATAGATAGATAAATATATGCATAGATATATAAATGCATAGGTGCAGATAGGCACGGTCGAACAACGTATAGCAATAGCATCGAAGATTGCAATGATAGCGGCAACAGGATGTGCACAATGGCACATAGATGTAATATTACTGATTCTGTTGTTTCGACTAGTCGTTCGCCGGTTTTTGTTGTTTATTCGATTCTTATTGCCTGCTCGTCGAGAATGTCACCAAAGCTTTACTTTCATAATGAAGATATCACAGGGGAATTTTCCTTCCCTTGTCCTCTTATATGTCTGCATGCATATTGCTTGCTCTTCATCACTATTTAGCAGCCGTCGATTTAGGAAGTACAATAGCACGAGAGAGAGAGAGAGAAGAAAAAAGTCATTACCACCTTTTGTCTTTCTTTCCAGTTTTTTTTCCCATAGTATGTCGTCCTTTTATTTTTATCTGTCTCTTGTTTATCTAGCAGTACTATCATGTCTATTCTTTTTTGCCTTGATAAGCAAACAACATAATGCAAGAAGATTGAGCGACATATAAAGATAACGGTAGTACGTTTTCTTTTATTATTTTGGCTAATGATGATGATGATGACTATTATTAGTATTATTAGTATTATTATTTTTAGATGTAATGTCGACAAACGAATCAAATAATTCTTCTATGACTTCAAAGAGCCCGCCGAATACAGTTTCTTCGACTGCGCTAGTATTGTATCAGCCTAATATACAACCGTTGACACCACCACCTCCGCCATTACCATTAACATCTAGCTCATCACTACCATCATCACCGGCACCGTTCAATGAAGATAAACCTATTGAGAAGTTTTATAAAAAAGAAAAACAAATATTAGTTGAATTCGATCAAATTGTTAAAGGTATGTCAAAGAATTTTCTTATCAACGAGTATTTAGGCGGAAAGACTGATTACGAAGATATCAAGTTCGAAAGAGCGAAATACACACGCGCATCCTTCTCGCTTCGTGCATTTGTATATATATATATATATACATATTTAATACATATCTCAACTCATACGTCGTATTATATGTCAACAATCCATGCATGAGGGACATAAAGCTTTGCTGTTATTCTCCATTGACATTAGAGATGCTGATGATGATGAATCGAAGTCAACAAGTCAAATATTAAAAACAAAAGAAAGAAATATGAGTTCAATTTTAATAAAGAAAGTGTCAAAAATCATACGAAAAGAAAAAAGATAATAATAGAAACAAGTCAATAACATGACAAGAAGCCTGCAGGCGTTATCGAAAAATTCGATTAAGAGCTTGTCCAATCACGCATGAATACTGCTCGAGATGAAATCATTGACGAGAACTCTAGTGGTACATTTCATTTAATATTGTTATCACTCTTCGTTCAAGAGTTAGAAAACACAAAAACATCATTTTTTATCGTTATATGTATATATATATATATACAAGTGTAGATTCTTCATAGTTACAAACTACGATAAAGTCAAACACTAAAATGAACATTAAGGTATCGCATTTCTAATGAACATGATGTAGGCAAGAGAAAGAAAGAAGAAGGAAGAAAGAGAAAAATATATAGATATATGCACATATATATATATATATGAATAAGACTGTTGACCGATTCGTGGATGTTGAATGTGCTTGCTTCACATTGGAATAGAACATTGTTCCTCTTTCATCGTTCATATCTATGCGAACAAATGTTTGCTATTACTCTGTTGGAGGGCAGACATACACATAAAGTGATACATTAAGCTCCAACATCGACGTCGCCATCGTTGAGCAGAAGAACAAGAAGAGAAAAAGTCCTTTACTCATTCGTTCATTCAATCATCATGCAGGCTCACGAACGAACAATTAGGCTATAGTTGTCTATCTATCATGGTGAACTATACATGTGGAGTAGCTTCAACAAAACATAGTTTACGTCGATCATCTAATTCCCAAATAACTTTATTAAGAAAACAAACTGAACGTTACAGACTTCGTAGGATTATTTGATCACTGACAAGAAAATCTTTTTTACTGATTAATTTTTTTATCAATTAGAAATTCGTTTTCAACTTAACGAACAATTAAAATGTTTGGAGCAACGTATTGATACACAATTATCTATTCTTGTTGAAATACAAGAATATTTCAAACGTCGTGCTGATGTTGAACTTGATTATGCTAAAAATCTAGACAATTTACATAAACAAATCGGTCAAAAACATCGGACACAAAAAGCACGGTAGGTTATTCTATTTTCATATAGAATAAAGTGTAATAGAATTTTATTGATACAGAAGAGACACTTGGATTCTACAATCAATATATAAATTATGGGATACAATTGTTCAAGATACACGTACTCATGTTAAATATCATACAATTATGTCGGATATTTGCGGAAAATATATGTACGATAAGTTTAATGAAATTGCTGAAGATACGCGAAGGATGTTTGCAAAAGTAATAAGAAAATAATTAATTCTCAAATATTTTCATAAAAAAAGATTAATAATATAAATTCTTAATTTTAGTGCAAATCAGTCGGTTTAGCTAGTCATGAAGATATATATAAAGTGCTTAATGAATTGCAGAGTGTAAGTGATTTATTTATTATCGTTTGTGTCCCGAACATGTTGATTACATATGTGTATGTTTATTTAGACAATGAAAACCTATCATCAGTATCAGAGTGAAAGCAAACAAGCCGAACAAAAATTGCGACTTATACAGCAGCAAATGGCTAAAATAAAAAGTGCTAAAAAACAGAAGGCAATGGAAAAACGAGTTGAAAAAGTAAACGATGAAACCCAAAAATATAATTTATTATGTTATATTTTTTGAAAATTCTCATGTTAATTGTAGAGACAAATGAAATATACGGAAACGAAAGTGAAAGCGTTCAAAGCACGAAATGATTATTTAATGACTATTGAATCTGTTAATGCTGCATTGAAAAAGTATTGTATGGACGATGTACCGGATTTAATAGATTGTATTAATTTTGGTTTTCATACATCGATTGCTAAAACAATTCAAATGTATCTATCGGCACAAGAAAATATAAAACGTGGACGACAATCGTATGTTGAGTGTTATGTTTCTTCTCTTGTTTTATTGTACTTTATGAATGAAATTTTCTTTTTCAAGAACGATTGAAACATTAAATCGAGCCATCGGTGATTTAGATACAGTTACGGATAAACAAAAATATTTGGAATATTATACGAATATCTTTACAATACCGAAGAGAATTAAATTTGAACCACATAAAGGCGATGAAGTATCAGCTGTTAATGCTCAAGTATTAATACGTGACGAAATGCAATCACGCTTTATTCAAATGCAAAATCGTCTTGCAGGATTAAAGACTGAAAACGATGAGGTTTGTTCCATTGATAATTATTACAGATATTCCTAGAAGAAATCCTTTTTTGCACAATATTCAAATGATTAAGTCGTTGTTTTTTCTAATATAAAATCATTTAATCTCTGTACAGATTAGTATGTATGTTTAACCCTATTTATCTTGCTGAAATAAGTATTTTTACATGATGGCCTGATTCTTAGACATTTAAGTATATATGCAAAGAACAAGTAAGTAGAAAATTGATGTCAATATGTAAACAATTACTCTTGAATAGATTGCCTGAGGGAAGGACGAGAATAATTAAATGAACAGCTGTTATTGTAGAGAAGAAATGTAAATATTTATTTGATTCTTTTTTCACATAGATATTCAAGACAATCGAAGCGACAGAACAATCATTAATGGAATTCATCAATACGAAAAATTCCGATGTTTCTGATTTATTTAAAGATCTTAATTTACCACAAAATGTTTCAAAAGACAAAAGAAAAGAAATTGAAGATTATTACGTTGAAGTAATCAATCATCATTATTCGTATTGATATCGAATATGAAATTTTGTTTTTCTTCTTTTTTTTCTCATAGAAATTTAAACAGTATACATTGAGTAGTAATTTAATTGCACGCTTACAAGCTCGTCATGATATTATGCAAAAAGCATTAGGCGCTGTGCCCATTTCTACTAGTGTTGAAGATAAAAAGTATGAAACGTTTCTTAACCAAGCGTTAATAAAAAACAAATGTTTGTTATTCTTATAGTTTGATACGTCGTCCAATAAAACCAAAACAAATTGGTCGTGCGCCTATTCTCGGTCGTCCACGGTTATTTGGTGGAAAATTATTAGATTATATTCAAGTAACTCAACAACATGTACCATTAATTATATCATCATGCGTTAGTGCTATTAATCGACTTGGTCTACATAATCAAGTAATGAGAAATAGTTCATTTTGAAAGGTTTTCATCATCGCACGTACTTTTGTTCGTTTTATCTTTCTCAAGGGTATTTTTCGCGTACCTGGTGCACAAATCGATATTAATCAATTTAAAGAAGCATTTGAAAAGGGTGAAGATCCTCTCGCTAATATAACTGGACGTGATATGAATTCAGTTGCGGGTGTATTAAAATTATATTTTCGTGAATTAAAAGAACCATTGTTTGCTCGAGATATGTTTGATTCATTTATTTCATGTATTGGTAAGTAAGAGGAAAACAAACATTTGTTTTACTTTTAATAGAGTACGCTCTATAGAGCAAGAAACAGTAGGCGAATAAAAGTTTCGATCTCTGAAATTCATAACATTGATTAGTGTGTTGAGTTAACCTATCCGTCTAATAATCTTCGTTAGAGTTTTACGAAATGACTAATCATGTAGAAAAAAAATAGGTAAACAAATCATATCGTGAAATCTTTATTTTCAATTTATGATTATAAGATACTAAAAGTTGTAACACGAACAAATTTTTCTTCTCTCATTTGATTTAATTTTCAAAAGGACTCATTTCGTAAGGCGATTATGCGCAGTTGACAAATATTTAGGTATACGATATCTTGAGAAGTAACCATTCGTTTGAGATGAAACGTTCAAGACGTAATAAAAGTGATGAGTATTATCTATCATTTTACTGTTGAGATTCCTCTTCCGATAGCTCTCTGAATCAGTTCAAATGTATATTATGTGGGATATAACTCAACTTGTAACACCGTAACGAAATGAAAGTTCATTGTAATATATGAACTGGACGTTTTGTTTTCCTCCACTACATGTCTTGAATATTAGGTAAATTAAGAATAAAGTGATGCGTCCTTAAGACCTTCTCCCCCCGCCCCCTCAAAAATCGATCTTGGCCCAGGAACATTCGCATTGTTGAATTGCATGAAGCACACGGGATCGGTTAGGTTTGGTATAAAAAAAACTATGGTTAAAATGGCAGCCCTCTATCATGATGTTTTGCTGAGATACGGACCTGACAAGGGCCAAAAATAGCAAATTTGGCAATCCAAATTTCTCTGTCCAGTTTCATGACTTATCTTTAATTTCTTTCTGGTTAGAAAGAGCATGTGAATATGGAGGACAGTACAGAGTCCTTTTTTTACCTTTTCATCGGAAAACAGGAATCAGGATTTCAATGACTGCAAAACACCTGGAAAAAGGGGGGTTTTTGAATAGAGATCCTTTGTTATATTGTCATAAAGAACGGCTTTTGAAAAAGAGGGCTCTGTATTGCACTGCATCTTGACATACTCTTTCAAACAAAAAGAAATTTTAATACATCCTATAGAGCAGGACTGAGAAATTTGGGATGCGCTTTTTTGAAAGGGCAAACTGAGGAAAAAAACGTTTTTCAATATTTGATAATGTTTGATGGAATTTTAGTTTTTTTTTAGGAGGGCTTTCAGAAATCCTCAAAGTTTCCGGCAAAATAGAAGTTTTGGGTAAAAACTTATAATAATACTGAAAGAGCGAAAAATGCGCTAATCTTTCATGCATTTATCTCAATTTCGGAGTTTTTCCGAAAATTGACTTTTTTTTGAGCGGCGGGAGGGGAAGGTTTCCTAACAGATATTCAATAAAATAATATCCAACAACAGTATTTATGTGTTGTACTTTTTCACCAAATAGCTACTCGGGCTTGATAAAAAAATAATTTTCTTCTTTTTTAGTCGACGTTGAATCTGAAGAAAAATGTGTTGAAAATCTTTGCCAGGTTGTGAAACTACTTCCTCGTCCAATATTTATTGTTATGCGTTATTTTTTTGCTTTTCTCAACCAGTAAGTCGATTTTTAATCTCTTACCATAAGTCTTGGAATAACACACACGTCGTCATCATTGTGATTCTTTTCTAGCCTTGCTGAGTACTCGGATGAAAATATGATGGATGCGTCTAACTTAGCGAGTTGTTTAGCACCAACACTCTTGCCAATACCGGAAGATAAAGATCAAGTACAATATTTAACACATACTATTGAACTTATAAGAACAATAATAACACATCACGAAGAAATATTTCCATCCGATGGTAATGGTCCAATGTATGAAAAATTCGCTATCACAGTTGCAATGTAAGCGACAAAATTGATGAAATTTACATACACTAACAAAAAGCAATATAAATATTGTCTTTTTCTTTTCAGTGATGGTGAAGAAGATGAAGATGATGAAGGAATCAGTGAACGATCATTGAGACGATCACCAAGCGATGATGGTAAGTATAGATTATTGATGAGCAGAAAAACAAGCAAACAAATATTTATTTATTTTGAAATGTTTATAGCTTCACAAGATTCCGATTATTGCACTGAAGATTTAAACTTGATGAATGAGACTGATGTTTGGTAAAGGATGAGAAAATTATTGAGAGTATTTGAGAAGAAGTCATTTGCATCAATGCGAGAGAACCCAGGAAAGAGCGAGCATGTTTAGCATGGCTTCCGCATTCCTATTTATATCAAAAGCTCTACACGTCCTTGTGTGCGTGCGTGTGTCTCTGTGTTTCTTAAATGAAGTCTTTCCGGAACCATGTTCATTATTATGTTTTACTTCTTTTAGAAGTGGAGACGATTGAAGCAGTAGCATTGTTTGATTATGCTGGAAGAACTGAAAAAGAATTATCATTTAAAAAGAATCAAATTATTTATATTTTTAAACGAATGAATCATGAATGGTGGCAAGGTTGTTTAGCTGGTGGAACTGAGTCGGGATATGTTCCCGACGGTTACATCAAGCCTAAAGCAAGGTTTGTAAATGAAAGAGAGAAGCTATAGTCAAAATCGTGATTAACTTTCTGACTTTATTTCGTTCATCAATTGGAATATTTGTTTGATAGATGTTTAAAAATTAATCTCTAAGTATTGGATTATCTTTTTTCGTTGTATGAATTTGATGTCAGATATAAATTTCGAATATCCTCTCAAATATCAACAATGAAATCGAATAAAGGAACTGCTAGCAATCTATTGTTTTTCATTTAAGCTTGTCTTTGTGATGGCGCATGAAACATGTGTCTGTCTCAGGAGAGAAAGAGTGAAATAATAAGACACTAGAATAAATACATGCTATTTGAGCCTATACAATTATTGCCGGAAAGTGTCGATTGGATGATTGAAATCGAGACGATTTGATTCTCATTAATATATCAAGTCAACTGATGGTTATATCATCGAGTTATGATTAAACTGTAAGATGATGCCAAAGAATACAAAACAGTAGAATTTCAAATACCATTAATCGAACGATATTCCATTAGTCAACCTGTTCCCGGCAAGCAAAGTTTTATTGCCATACAAAGTTTTGATTTTTCTTTCGCGTACACCGAATTTCTTTTGAAATGATTATCATTTGGCTTCAATAACCATGAAGGCAAAATGCATTTCGATCTAGTTTGATTCCACACAAACCTTGATGTAGTAGATTCCATGTATGAGTACAAATGATGGATACGATATCAATTAGTTCTTTGGTCAGACACTTTTCAAATCGTTTTCTCAAAGCTCAACCTTTTCTTATTGGCTGTAGATATTTAGTTATGAAAAGATGACTGATGCCATTGCCGATATTCAGTTTTTGAAATAATTTACAAACGTTGTCCAGTCTTCACTACTTAAATGTGACCGATTTACTTCTAAACGAATACTTGAATCGTTCATTAATTAGAGAGTATGTCCATCTCATAAGCTAATGTTTCGTGCTTGACATGCGTAAATTGTTTGTTGTCCGAAAACCGTTTATCTATATGTATGGTAACCAGTCTTCCCATGTTTTGTTGATTTATTTAAGACTAGTATTCATTCATAAAAATCCCACTGTGCCTTTCAGTAATTTTCTCCGAAGCAAACGTTTTTAATCATGTGTCTCAGTTGATAGGTTCAGAGTTTTGCTGACAAAACTTTTTTCTTAATTTCTACTAAGAAAAGGTTATCGAAAAAACAAGAAATACTGTCGTAAAATCATAACTACGAAAAGAAAAGTTTTCATCATTGGAAAATTTTCTTTTCTTGTACAAAGTAAGACGAGTCTCTCGATAGTACGTTCCTTCTTTTAATACAATAGAAAGTATTTTCAACGGAAACATATCTGTGAATCATAAACAAAATTGTATTCTTTTAGAAGATGCTTTTCTACAGCATTAAAACGAATTTTGACTTTACTTTCTATGAGAAGTATTCATTCTTGTGATCCGGAAATGGGCATTGAAATCTCAAGATCAAATATTCATTGATAGGTCGCAAAAGTTTCGTACACAGTTAAAATTTATTTTGTTTGTCGACACAAACACGTTTCTATCTTCATGTGTTCTATGATGTCATATTCAAATAATCAATCTGTTTAAGCGGACTATTCGACATGAAAATGAACTTTTTGAAACATGCATAGAGTGCCTTTTGTTTAATGATTACAACGAAGTTTTATATGAAATCGTTACGGATAAATGTTTTCTGTCAAAAACGGACAACTCTGACAATTATTGTCATACTTTTAAAATGATGTAGCCTGTTGGCTTGTCACGAAAATTAAGTTTTCATGTCTACGGAACAAATTCTTTTAATCCTTCAACATATCAAAGCATAAAATTCTAATCATGACTTATCGTATTGTACTCGTTCGAGAGAATTTCTAGAGAGTGAAAAACGACCTCGTGTTATTTCCACGGACATGACGATCATTGACATGTACTATTGATTGAGTATTATTTTTTTAATAGTTGCCTTGTTCATTTTTTTATTTGTTGATGAAAAACGATATTCTATTATGAAAATTCTTTTAGACGTCGAGAATCTGCTCCAGCACAAAAATGTCCATCATTTAGTATTACGCCCAATCAATCATCATCATTTAATTCAATTAATATGACAACGTCATCAAATGATCAACTTGATGCTCCTATTGTTTATCGTCAATCATCGGATTTATCTATTGTTGATGAACATCGTCTTGAAACAGCCAAAGAAACTGAAATAGTCGAAGTTGATTCTGATATCGATAATGAAGATGATGACGATGATGATGTAGATTCAGATGAATCTCAAGAAAATACATATGAAAATACGAGTCGTTCAAGTCATGTAAAATCTAATCATCGCTCAATTTATGATGTTTTGCCACCAAGTCCCCCTATATGTCTAACAAAAGTTGACCACTGTCATTCACAATCATCAACATCATCATCATCTCGTTTAACATCAACAAATGAACAACAGATAATTGATATTGATACAGCACTACGTGAAGTTCTATCTGGTATTCGTACAGTAGAAGAATGTCATGCACAATGTTTTCGTTCAACACCAACAGTAACAAATCAACAAGACGAACGTTTAACATCAATGACAACAACACAACCAGAAACCGATGCCCCAGATCTTGTACTTAATTTGCCTATATCAAGTGGACTTATAACACCACCATCAACAAAATCTATCGATAATAATATTACAAATGAGCATCAATCATTGAAATCTTCATCATCATCAAATAGTTCACCCATAAATCAATCGAATACAAACAATAATAATTCGTTCGTTCCATTAACTTTAATGAATGAATCAACACGTACGTCACGTTCAAATTCATCATCAACACCAACAACACAGTTTATTGAAAAAATTCGTCCGTCACCTGAACCTATGCATAGAAAAAAAATTCCACCACCTATTATGAAAAAACCTGAAAAAACTATTGAATTACTTAAACGTCTTGGTTTACAACCATCGACAGAATCATCATGCGGTGCTACAAGCTCTACATCGTCAGCCTCTTCTTCTTCATCATCCCATTTGCATCAACAACCAGTACCTGTTGCCGGATCGTCTAAAACTACCGATGTGTAATAAAATATTTTTCTCAAAATCACAAAAGCATAAGAAAAGTTAATCGGTGCTGCTAGTCGCGCTCTTTATCTGGTGTACATTATTCTTCATCCTATCTAATCATTGTCTCTCTGTTTCGCTCTCGCTCTCTCTCTCTCTCTCTTGCATATTTTTTAGCGTGTAAACAATCACTCTTATATTCTCACTGTTGGCCTGTATCTATGGCTCTTTCTTCTTCTTAGAACAACGCAAAAACGTTTATCATTCTTGTTTGGTTGTTTCTTTGTTATTACCCGTTGTCCATATATTCTTTTTGTAATGCAGTTTGCTTGCTTTCTTTTTCCATATGAATGTATGTTGTAGAGAAGAATCTCCTGTTCAATGAACAACGATAAAATTATAAAATAAGTGAAACGTTAAGAAATTGAAATCAATAAAAAATAATACTTTGGAAAAATTTTAAAAAAGAACTCGAAACAATAATGCAATAGTTGTAACGATACGTGTAGTATGTATTGTTCTTTTAAAGAAAACCGTTCGATGTTATTTCAGTGAAACATAAGGTAATATTAGATTGACGAAAAACAAGCAAGTTTCACTCGTATACTATCTCCTTAGTAAATTATTTCTAGCTGCACCTCAAGTTTCATTACTGATGTGAAATATGTATGAAGAGATGCACGTGTAAAATCTCAGTCTAAAATATTGTCCACATAAGTATTGTATACTATAGAACTTCATGATGAGTCCGATCTAAAAGATTTTCTTATCGTACTGTGAATTAAAATCGTTACATTTTCTTATTCATAGAAATAACTTATAATTACGCTAAATGTTTTACACAAATTATGTTCATGTATATCTTGTTTGCAATAACTAAATTCAATGCAATCCTAGTAACTCGAAAAGCGAAATGTATGAAAATAGAATCCCATAGATGAGCTACAACTAATATCATCAGTGTCTAGTTAATAGTGAAGTATCAATTAAAATAATAAATGCAATCGTTCCCACGCAAATTCATACTTGATGGTATCAATTGTTTTCAAACATTCTTATGCGTGTAAGGCAATGCGAAGTATCATCGATCTATATTTCAATTCTAACGATGAATAGAACGAAAAGAAAATTATTGTTTCATTAAGATTCTCTTCAACGTAATCCGATGATGTTATTTACAAGAATAGAATCGTAACATTTCTACTGATGCTACTAATCGATTTCGACTATATATTCGTAGCTCTCTTCATTCCATGATTTTTTTAGAAATATAATCCAAGGATACCATGATTTTATTCAACTGATTACTAATAATATTAGGTGTACAGTATATTCAATAGTAAGTGATTATTGGAACTTATAAAAGTGTGACGTCTATGCATGTGTTGTGCACATAGGTAATAGAAGACTTCTCTAGATCTGAAACAATGAAAATGTAGATATCATTCTAATCCACGAATTACTATATATAAATAGGTTGAATCCATGGAAAAAATTACGTTGACATTATTCAACGTTAACACTCAACTTAAACACTTCTAATGAAACGTTGGGTTGTTCGTCGAATTCAGATACAATGTAACATGTATCGATAGAATATGATTAGTTGAAGTTATGTAACCTAACAATTGAGCATTCAAATTAGTGCTATTTGCCAGTCGTTATTTTCGATCCTTAATTCAATACATCCCAATGTTTACATTTTGCGATATCGCTAAAAAAAATAATTGTTTCGAAAATTCTATTGTTTTTCTTCTATAGACACAATAGTCAACTGTTTTCATGGGATTATTGTTCTATTGAATTTATTTCGAAAGAGTTAGAACAGAATTGGCTTATCATTCGATCTTTTAACAAACGATTGTTTACTTCATCAGCCGAAATCGCTTGGCTCGTTTGTTCAAACAGAGAAAGAGATGTTTATGTCATCTTATTTATTTTACTTTCGTTGTCACGGCTTTTATTTTTTCAAACGTTTCTCTCTTTTACTCGTATCAAATCTATTCTAAGACAATGACAAAAAAGTACGTACAACAGATAAACATTTGCCTCAAAGATCACAATACATCATTGTTCTCTTGATAGTCTAAGAAACAAAGAGCAACATATTTTGACTATGTACTAATTGATTCGAGTATTTTAACAAGACGTCGGTCATTGATCTTATCGAATTCTTCTTCTTATTTGCAAGGATCTAAGTTCATTGAAATTTTTTTTGCGTATCACACATATTCAAATTATACAGTGATTTGACATCTGTAGGCTTTAACAACACTCTATGAAAAAAAGACATGATCAATAACAACAACAATGTCGTCTTTACGAATTTCATTTGTTCAAATAATGTTACTCACTAAGAACCACTATTTATCAATATTATTCGTTTTTCTTTTCTTATTTCTTATACCAGTAACAAATAGTTGTAATATATGGAAAGCATCTGAATGCCCACAACCACCATCAGCTGATGATGAAGATATTGTATGATATTTTATTTTATTTTATTTTATTTTAAACTATGTAACTTTATTCTCTAGTTTAAATATGATTTATATACACGTGAGCAACTTTTTCAATTTTGTGACCAAGGAAAAAAATATGCTGAATGTGTTAATAAACAACTTCATTGTTGTGATTTAAAAAGTGAACATACGGGTGCATTAGCCGCTTTCGAAGTTGGTCTTCAACAAAATGTGAGTTACCTATAGATTACCGTACTGTGCATTCAATAAAAGAAAAATATTATTTTCATCAGGGTTGGCGACTAGGTAGATACTGTGCTGGTCTTGGGGCTACTACAATTATTCAATATAAGTGTAAAACAACAACTTTTTCGCCAGCTAAAACAACAACAACAACAACGTCAACTTCATCAACAATGGCTCCGTGTGAAGTTGAAGAAGTTCGTATATAGGATAATGAAGAAGCGAGAGCAATCAAAAGACGCTTAGTTTTATGAGACACCGAGTGAGAAACACTATCTGTTTCTTCATGCAAGGATACCTAAAACTGCTCGCACTCTCGATTCGGATGTCCACTATACGTCCGTTTGAAATTTTATTAATATCAACTTTTTATGACTACCATACTCTGAAATTATTTATTGATCGATGAAAGTATCCGAACATGAATTGTTGAAGTCAGTAGCAACAAACTTGTTTTAAAAGTCTTGAAAAATACTTTGTAATGTATTTTAACCCTTTCCGGTCGGATGTCACCTTGTGGTCACATTGAATAAGTATTTATTTATAATTTGATTGAGAATGATGACACACAGCTCTTTTAACATTTCGATAATTTTTTGCATACATTTTAGCACATACTCATAGAGACTCAAGAAAAGTAACACCTTCTCTTAAAGAAATGTTTGGGGCCTCCCATTTTGTGCCAAAAGAGCGGTCAAAAATAAATGATTAATTTTTCGCGTTCCTATAAATTCTACTTTTTAGTCAAAGAGCAATTAATTTTCGTTTGGAGACACTTTATCTATTGTATCAGAAGACCGAATTTCTTCGGCACGTCAATGTAAGAAAAAGGGAAATGGTGCCTTTTGGTAACATCCAGCTGTAAGGGTTCAAGAATATTGGAAACGTCAGTTTTTATAGGCCGATGATGGGCCAATATTTTGTTGTTGCTTTCAATCAGTTCTTTCATACTGAAGCATAACTTTTCTTTCTGCTTGTCATTATGCAGACTTGAACTGACAGATGCCTTGATTTATCCTAAAACT
>OENT01000196.1:120080-165002 GCA_900239685.1 Rotaria macrura
AGTTTTAGGATAAATCAAGGCATCTGTCAGTTCAAGTCTGCATAATGACAAGCAGAAAGAAAAGTTATGCTTCAGTATGAAAGAACTGATTGAAAGCAACAACAAAATATTGGCCCATCATCGGCCTATAAAAACTGACGTTTCCAATATTCTTGAACCCTTACAACTGGATGTTACCAAAAAGCAACATTTATCAATTAGGTACCAAACAAGGTTTATCTTTTATGTGAGCCCTTTTCTGGTATACTCGTACTGAGAGAAGCTCAATGGCACGAGAATAGATGTTTTGCTAGTAGTTCTCTAGTAGCCGGCCATTAAGGGTTAAACGATAAATGATAGTATCGAACATTTTAAATCCCATTCTATGACGTGCTACTTTTTCAATAGAGAAAAATGATTATTTTTACTCTTTTTCATGGTTACAACTGGATGCAAATAAGAAAAATCTGAATCGGCAAAAGCATGGAAAGAAATATAAATTCGACAAATTTTCTCATAAGAAAAATTCATGTCGTCCCTCATTAGTATGTCTTTTTCAAAATTTGGCGTCACTAGCCTAGAGAGGATTCGGATCACGATGAGTATATGTTTTTTTTTCAATCTAAAAAGCACAGTATTTCACCGAAGGAGAAGTAAAATCCAATATTATTATTTTCGTGAATAATTAAAGAGGTTTTGTGTAAACTCTCCGACTTTGAAGTTCGATAAACTAGACAAGGTTGTTGAGACACGAGAATATTCAAGATATATCGAGCGAGCTATTCTTTTTCTTGCATCTTGTCATGTGTCGAACATGAGTCGTTGAGCTCTGTTTCCCATTGATGCAATTTGGTTTTGAATCCTTTCATTGGTTGTCAAATTTAATGATCGATTGAAATTAAAATGTGCAAAACTTATACGAGGAGTATTTTCCGTTTTGAGGAGATAATCATCATAAAAAGTTACTATTGACTAGATTTCAAAAGAGTGTGCAGTAAACAGTGATAGCATGGAATCAATCACTTCTGGGCATTTTTGGTGGGAAAAATTCCTAGTATACCTACTTGATGGTTTCATGTTATTTATATGAAATGCTTGTAATATTTATGGTGTACATGTCATGTGATACATAGGCTGGCAAGGAATGCAATGATATATTAGAAGAACGACTTAAATTTGAACTGGGTTGGTCAGTACAAGAAAAAATTCAATGGTGTAAATCGATAAGAGATTATATTCAATGTGCTGGTAAACATATAACCAATTGTTCGATCAGTGAAGTTCGTGATGATGTCGAACAACTTTCAAATTTTATGGAGTATGTTATGAAGCAAGCTAACTTAAATTGTCATGGTAAAAGAAAAACGAACTATTTCGATTTCTTCGAATATACACATATATGTAATATAATGTTTCAGGTGGTTTTTATGGTTGTGAAAATGCAATTACTGATGTACGTTGTCGTTTAACTGCACGACAATTTTATAATGGCGAAGCTCTCTATTCGGCATCGAACTCATCAATCATGGATTGGTACTTGTTTTTATCTATTGTTTTACTATGTTGGTGGTATAGATAAAAGCTTCCATGTTCTCGAATCTATTATTGATATTATTTATGAACTCTGTTTAATAAAAGAAAAACGAAAATAGAAATGATTTTAACTTTGTTGTTTTCCTCTTTCCTTTCCTTGAAAATCTTACACAAATTCTGTTCTTGATTTTAATTACTGTTCAAAGCAAAAAAAATTGGTTCCTACTTGTTCGTTCATGGACAATAGAAATGAAATATAAGTACATATAATTAAATATACAAATATTATTTGAATGTTGTGATCGATAGAGTCTAAAAATGAACCCGTACGAAAATGTTTGCACTCAAGACTCGACATTAAGTCTCTGTCGAATGGAATAGAAAACTATGTCGAATGAGAAAAAAAAGAAAAAATTGCTCTTATTCATAAATAAGAGCAACACCTCCCGCAGGGAATTCATGGTTGGGAACTGAGATAAAACAGGACTATTTACATTCGATTGCATTTTCAGAAGAACTATTAATAAAATAATCACACAAATGTAGTGCATACCTTCTCGATTTTCGAATAACATGGACTCATTGATCAAAAGTTCATTCCTTCGTGGAAGACAGTTCGAGTATTCCGATGATTACACGGCACAGGAGTAGTTTATGAAAGATAAAGTATCCAACTTTACTCCTCTTCTGTGACATTATTGAGTAGAAAACAGGCTTTAACATGGGCGCAACGCTCCAATGAACCGGCTCTTCAAATTTATTGTCTTTTTACATTTGTTTTAAACTGTGTATTCATTTTAAGTATTAGACATCATCAAAAATATTTGACGACAGAGAAAGTATCTAAATTTCAGTCTAGAGACTTGAAAAATAAGCAAATACCACCATTTCGAATGATGAATCAAACACTCACTTTGATATGTTTCAAAGTTCATTGATTAAAACGGACTTTTTCATCAATCAAGATCTACCGATCGGATTCAAAATAACAATCATAACATTTTTTTCTTTGAAATATTTCTTTCAGTAAATTAATTTTTAGTGCATCAAAATTGATGTGTATTTCACCACTTGACACGTCATGTTTTCTTTGCTTTTGTAATTGATTATAAAATTCATGAGTTTTTTGCTTTGAGACGTCTGTAGGTGATATGATTAATATAATAAATTAGAGCAATCGCATAAAATAATCGTACGTGGCGTCTGTACGTATGATTCTATACTTCAAAGATGGCATTAACTAACGAAAGAAAGTGATTGATAAAAGAATGTGTCGAAAATAAAGTGCCATCGAGAGTTGGAGCTTCGAATAGCGCTGTATCTAATTCTTCAACTTTGATTACGAAGCACATTTATGGAAAGAATACCATTTAATTGGTAGAAAGGGAATTCTCTGGACTTTAATGTCATTTTTTTCAAGCGAAATTGTTTATAGATTGTGATCATGTAGTGAGTTAGAACGCAATACAAAAATAGTCTATGAACGTCGAGAAAAACGTGAATATCTTTAATTACAAAGTTCATATTCAAACTTTAAGTATCAATTAATTTCTTTCGTTTTATTCCCAAACTACTGTAGATAGCAAGATAATTATTTGTATGGTCGAAATCAAAAGAAAATCTCTTTTACTTTAAAATCCGGTGAACTTTCCACGAGTGTAACTCAATAATTATTAAATTTTGTATCGAAGGACATCGTGTCGTGTGAGATGAGCTTTACTGAGTTCTGAAACTGTACAATATACAATTTTTGGTTGTTTCTTTTAAGAAAACGATTCAAATTATTGTATTTGTTTTGATTTTTATTTCGAGAGTTTGAAGTAATCAAACTCAAAATAAAATCGGGTATTTTGTTCCAAGTACTTTACACGGACCATTGCCCTCGTGATATACAAATTTTATTGAGAAAAAAAATCTGAGTAAAAGAAATTTTATTCTGATGCAGCAGAGAAACTTTTATTCGAAACCCGCAGACCTAAATCGTTCTTGAACAGGACAGGGCCACTTGAGAAGAGGGGGCTCATTTCGATCTGTGATAGAAAAAAACACGAAATCGATTTCAAGTTTTTGTTCGAATCTTGTGAAACTAAAAACACTTATGATCGGATAAGTATTTTTTAAAACGTATACTTGTAGTGCATTTGTTTAAAGTAAAACTCACTAATTTTTAATAAGTAATAAAGAAAACCTCTGAGAACATGAAATACTTGTAATATGCAATTTCAACATTTTATATGAACAACTTCACACAAAATATTCTGTCATCGATCGTGAGTTTCTTCCGTCTCTTGAGTGATGGATCAGTGCTTCATCGTGAATCCTGACAAATTTTTATGGCGAACATGTTGCAAAATTTTTGAAATACAGTCAATCGATAGGAAAACAATATCATCATTATAATTTATGTAAGACGCTTCAGATTGCGATATATCTAATGTTGTATAGAAAGAGAAAACTCTGTTTTGAAAAAATGCAACTTTTCCAAAACTATCGATTTTGTAATGTTCATATTTGGAAGACAAGGTGAGAAAAAAACGAAATCCTCTTTTTACCAATCGATAGCTCGCGAAGTTTCCTAACAGCAAAAGCGTTGTAAAGTTTATGAAGTCCCTGTTATCTTAAGTTTCCATAATCGATTCACAAACATCTACAAAAATTGATTTTCAGATGAAGGGAAAAGATGAAGGATTATGAATAAGTTCAAAATAATAGTACACTTTCCAAAAAGGAACCTAGCAATATAGCTATTGAATTCCGATTTGCTTTGCATTGCAGTAAATTTCGTGTAATGGTTCATCATATTGCGTAAATCCTTGTTCGAAAACATGAGATTTCCTGCTGAAACTGATTTAAGATGAGATGGCAGGTATTCTTTCAATCGATGTTCTTTCAATTACGATAAAGACATCTATGATCGAAAATTTTCTGATTAAGATTGATTTCATGTCGATTGGATAAAGGTTATGTATCGCTTTCAAGTCATGAAAAAGAAATGAAAACTGATTGAGGTCAAGGTAATTTTTTTCAATGGATTAGTTTCTCTTTTTATTAGGTATGTTGTCAATGAAATTTAAAACGTTTCTTCCTATTACCCCGTAAAAATAAAAAGCAAATGATATGGTAGCATCAAGCCTATTCGATCCATCAAGATTGTTTTCACAACGTAATGGAACATAACAATCCAATGATTCCGATCAAGTATGAATTTTAAGCGAAATTGAATATAGACTGAATTCGTTTTTCAATTGAATATGAAACTATCTGCTAGTTTTTATTTTGATATTTTGCATAGATCAAGAAAACATAGCAGGCAGTTATTGTATATTTTCAATTCCATCATTTATTCTTATCATGAAACATGCACAATCTCTTGTCATCGTGTCGAAATCAGAGAATAATTTTCTAGCATAATTGTGCGGAAAAATAATGTAATCTTCGAAAATTTGTCGACAATAGTATGTTTTCGAGAGAACATAAAGTATGTCCATGCAGTTTTAGATTATCTGTAAAGCGAATCAAACTTAATTACCAACTTAGAAAAATCGCTGTATTAACTTCAGTAATTTTTTCATTTATTTTCCGTTGGAATAAATGCTTTATTGAGATAGAATAAATTTCTATTTAATAGATACCTTTAGAAATTATCTAATAGATTAAACTGAATTTCTTTTAGTTCAAATTCAAAATCTATTAAATGGGCAGAAAATCTTTGTTTCATTCTTATAATAATATTTAATTTAAGTTCTTGGATAGACATAAACAGTGTTTGGATTGAATTACCATTAATAGTGAATAGTGCACCTGAACATTGGGCATTACCATCAATATTATCATTCGTCATAAGTCTTGCTAGCATATTTCCAATGATGGTTGCTATAATACGTTGGAGATCTGGTAAAAATTTTTCTGAAATTCCATTTATATATATAATCATAATTGTTGGTATAATTGCTTGCTTTTCCATTGGTTTATTTTGGAATCATACAACAAAGATTGATGGCAAAGAACGTAGCATTCCATTGATAAGTGCCGTCTTTGCTCTAGCAATACTAGATTGTACATCATCGCTTGTCTTTTGTGATTATATGAAACGTTTCAAACCAAATTATTTACATGCTATGTTTCTAGGTGAAAGTTTAACAGGTACATTACCTACATTGATTGCGATAGCACAAGGTGCTGGAGGTGAAGCTCATTGTGTTTTTAATAATTCAACATCAAAACTCGAGCCTATTTACTCTCAAGCTCGTTTTAGTGTGTCAACATTTTTCTACCTTGTTACTGGTATCATTACTATTTCATTAGTAGCTTTTATGATACTTCGATGGACATCGATCATTAAAATAGCTAATGCTGATGACCAAACTCGTTCAGAAATCAACATTGAAACATGTCAAGAGTTACTAATGACTGATGGAAGTATTCCAAAATCCAATAAGAAACTATCTTTATCCACACCAAATTCAATGACAAGAAAACAATATTTCATTCTTCAAATGTTTAATGTTATTAATTCAGGTATATCATATGGGTGCTTACCAACACTAATCACGTACTCATTATTACCGTATGGTCAAAAAACATTCTATTATTGCACTATTTTATTTCCAATGGCATATCCATTATCTGCACTTTACGGATTAATACGGCCAACACTATCAACTTTTGCAATCATTATTGGCTCAATATTTGGCTGTTTAATTTGTATTTTTATTATGGTCATTGCATTTCAAAGTCCATGTCCAATATGGGCGGATACAGTACATGGAGGAATCATTATGATTATTGCCTGGTTTAGTTCATCACTTCTTCTTGCATATATCCGTATTGCAAGTGGAAATAGCATTAAATTAGCATGGAAAAAAGAAAATGGATTATTTTATTATGGCTTAAGCGTTCAAGTCGGTGCTATAACTGGTGCTATACCGATGTATATTGTTATCAATGTTTACGAATTATTAAAAGCAAGACATGCATGTGTCACATATTGTTCATAGAACAATGGCAAAGAAATTATCCTCTGTGTCAATGCTTTATTTAAAACCTAAAAATTTATATAGTTATGAACTTATAAAGATATCTTTAAATAGAAAAACATTTAAATCGTCTACTTTTATTAAATGATTGAGACATGTACAATAAAGATGAGCGTGCTTATTTTAAAATGAATGCAAGGCACTCTGTACAGAACAGTTATTTCCATGAAGAACATGCCTAGAAATCAACGGCAAACTAGCCAAGAGTGAATCTAGGCAATGTACTCCAGTAAGAGAATATTGACTTCTTTTTTCTTTTTCATTGTTCCACTTTCGTCCATCTGTTTGAACTTCTGCAATAGATGTAAATCAAATATCGAATTTAAAAGTGTTATCAGTCTTCATGAGACAAAATAATACGAAATTAAAAAAGAAGAAAAATCTTTGAAAGATGAGTATTTTCAAATTTTCTTCACTTTCCGCCCATTCCCACACCTGTTCGTGTCCAAGACATATTGACACACGAGACAGCACAGATATGAATTACACTTTGCTAACAATATTAAAGAAATACTTGAAAATGTCATGCTAATTCGACTAGATAGATAATTTGATTCCTCAAAAAAATACAATTGTTGCGTTTATCGTTGCCGAACGCATTTTATGTTGATAGAGAAATAAAATATTAACACGTACTCAATAGTTGATTTGTGACTTGCTCGTTTTAGAAAGACTTCAAACCATGTGTGTAAAGCATTCATGTATGAAGAGTCAATGTCAAAAAGTACAATTAGTATACCAGAAAATATGGAAAAGTTCTCATTCAACGTATTTGTGGTTCGATCGAAATTTCTAAGTCTTTTATTCAGAAAACAACATATTTTAAAATGGACACTTTCTTGAATTTTTTCAAGGTTTTTCTTTTTGATAAACACAATCCTTTCTAAGTTCTAGGCTTGTTCTAAGATTTATATCTACTTCGAAAATCTCCCATGATCAGATGAAGAATTCAGTTCTTAACATAATGGTCTACGTGTTGACTCAATCATTCGAAAAGCTAAAGCTATTTTGAATTGTTCGAAAACCAAAAATTAAGTACGGTTGAACGACCAGTCTGTGGGCGAAAGAGAAATTTTCTTAACTAAAAATTTACGTTTTCAATAGTTTTTCGCAAAACTATTTCCTAGTACCCTTGTAAAAGTGAGCCGATGATAATCTATTACATATCACACTAACACCGAATACTTCCTTGTGTTACAAAACCTGTCAACAGTTGTGTAAAGAATTAGTTTTCTATGGAATCTGATCGGAGCAGTGTTCCAAAATGATGCTGTTTTAAGCTAATTTTATTAGAAGCAAGTTCATTGTAATTCTTTTAAAAAGACCACTATTACGATCTACAATCTGAACATTGTGATATATTCGTTCTCAAATAAGAATCTTATTAAATAAGTTGAATAATTCTGATTTAACAGTTTCAAATAGTCTCGTCATATTAATTCATGTAACAAACTTTCTGTCAGTCCTAAAAATAAGAATCATTCACGATCTCGATCAGTAAACTATTATTTATCTGATATCAATCGTTACTACTCAAATTATTGATTGAATTTTTCTCGATATGTTTTAGTATTACATAACATCATAATTAGAAGAAAAAATTCAGATGAATCGGCTAAAAAATCTAATATTACGTCCAACATAAAGGTGTCAATCTTCTAGACATTATGATGATGAGAACAAATAGATGCACTAAAAAAGAAGAAGAAATGAAAAGATTGATCAAGACATTCTCTTCTCTGTTGAATAGTAAGTCATTGCAGCACGTATACATAGACAAATATTCAACATTTGCAGATGCTTAGCGAAGGATTTGCTAACGACGTACAAATGATCGATTCGTTTTTCTTCTTCTTCTTCTCTTTTCTCATAGAAAACTCAAACAATCAATAGAATGAAGAAAAAAACTCATATTTTGAGAACAATTTCCGTTTAACAACAAAATGATTTTTAATTCTTAACACATTTTCTCTGCAATCTATTTATGTAGAAACATCATCGATCGATTTTCTTTTTCGTCCTGCAATGTCAATTTATGCAATTTGTTTTTGTTTTAGCATTGATTAAGAATGTGAATCGTTTCCGGCAATAATCATCCCACAATATATATATATATCTATATATATTCTATATACATGAGAAAGAAAAATAGTTTATTTCGAAGCCTATGAGTTACATACAGACGCAACTATTCCTTTTATTTATTTTCTCAATATTTATTTATCACAGACCATGGAAAAAATCTAATTAAACAAGAAACAAAATTATCCAGTCCACCACGTGTGATGATGATAATAATTGGTCTGTGGATTTAAGTAATCGTTTGTTGATGAAGAAGATTCTCCTGTTGTTGTTTCCCAAATTGATGATGGTTGTTCGAGAGACATTGTTGTTGGAGGAAGTACAGGTGGAGGTGGTGGTAAAGGCAATGGTAACGATGATCCATAGTTACCTTTTTGTTTCTATTTACAAAAGAAGTATTAAGCAAAAAACAAAATCAAATCATTCTTTTGGTTTTTTGTCAAACAGAAAATCAAGTCTATTTTCATTACTTTTCGAAATTTCGCCCGTCGATTCTTAAACCAAACTTTAACTTTAGCTTCAGTTAGTTCTGTTTGTGCAGCAATTTCTTCACGAAAATTTACATCTGGATATATATTATACGTAAACGTCATTTCGAGATGTTGCAATTGACTGGATGTAAAATGAGTACGTAAGCGTCGTGGTCGTTTATTACCAATCTCATTTGAAATCTTTTTTCTGGAATTCGATTCTGAACCTAACGATGATGATGACGTTGATGATGATGATGTTGGTGGCGGCGGCGGCGGTGGTGGTGGTGGAGGTAGTGTTGGTTTTGCCATTGTTGATGGTGGTTGTGGCGGCGGTGGCGTTAATGATGATGATGAAAAGGATGATATCGAATCTTTTCGATTTTCACTCAATACATTTAGATTGGCCTGTTTAATACTTACTGGTTCACTATAGGATTGTGATGAATAATATTGCGAATAAGGTACATTCGATTGTTGTTGATAATAATTCGAATCATCATTTGATAATGATTGAAAGTAATATTGAGGATAATATTGTTGTTGATATTGTTGCTGACTATAAAAATAATTATTCGTATCAAATGAAACATCGTTTAGATAAGTTAACGATTGCGAATAAGTATTATCGAATTGTAAGACATCAGTATTAATCGATGACTTTTCACGTGTATTCATGATTTCTAAAATAAAAAAGGAGTCAAATTTTTTGATTGAGTTTATCGCTGATTATGTACTTTTATAATGCTATTGAAAATATGACTAGTACCATAGAGAGTATATACAGGTGAGGGACATTCTCTCTTTCTCACGCGCCCGTTCTCTCGCTCTCTCTGTTTCTTTGCATCTCTCTTACGCTTCATGTGAATATGATTGGTCTTTCCCCTTTTGATTGACCAATCATGTAAGTTCGAATCAGATGATCTTACTATTTTAGAAGAATCTTTTCTCTTTTTACTCTTGTGTTTCCTTATTGATAAAATTCTGCTAGATATGATTATTGATCAAGACGTATATCATAAACAAATGCAAATACTATCTATTCGTAGTGATAATTGAAAAAATGACGATTAGTTTTTTTCTTCTTCTATGTCGCCGCATTGCTTGATCAAGAGAAAACGAAACGCCTCTATTTGAACAGGACAGAGAGGTATATATATATACATGTGAGTATCTGCTTTCACAATATAATAGATGAGAGACAAAACGACCGATCTAGTTGTGTATACATTCGTTTTACGATCGATGCACGATGTTGATTGGGGATTAGTTGTATAATGGAAATATATATATATATATATATATGTAGAGTGAAAAAGAGACAAAAATGAGCAGGTCTAAAAAGAAAGATGTGCTATGCTTTTTCTTCTTTTCTATTTCAAATATTCGAATAAAAATTTTTTCAGTATCTTGCAAACATTGACTTCAATATTCTATTCGATTATTATTTGGAAACACGATTTATATCATTCTGTTAGAGAATAGAAAGTCATCTTGTGAATAAATTATTGTTTGAATGATCATTATACAACATAAAGTAAATGTCAGTGCAAAAATATTCGATTATGATAAGCAAAATCTTAACTGAACTTATTATTTCGAGTGATTTCATTTTTCTCTTGATCAAAATAATATTTTCGTTCTTTTGACTTTGACATGACTTTTTTCTTATTAGTTGTACACAAGAAAGATTTTTGATTCTTGCTAAAGAATAAACAATATCTCAAAAATAAGCATACACCAGTGCAAATATCAAGAGTGCTCAGAAAGTCATCGTTTAAAAAGATCATCATCGTGCACGTGTACTGTTGATTCCATGAAATAAACTAGTTTCTTTATTATTGATAGACCACGATCCCTTTAAGTCTTCATAAGTTTTTAATGAGCATGCAGTTCTTCAAAGTTCTTAAAAATTATTTGCAACAAACTAGACGCATATCTTATAGGTTTCAAAAGATTGTACTAGTTAATATTTGCTCGAAATCTTTCATTTGTGTATAATTATTGCAATGTTAGAATAAAGTAGGTCTCCTTCTATGGCTCTAAAAATTTTGTTTTATAAGGGAACAACTAAATAAGAGATTTACAGTAGTTAAATATCCCTTATCTATAAATAATAGGTAACTACGGGCTGATCACTTTTTATTAAAGTTGTTGATGTAGGAAGAAAAAATGATTACCTAGCTATATATTGATTAATCAATGTGCGTCCGATTTTACGAATGCTAAAATGTAGTATGATGAAGAATGGGAGAGTATCCTATGAGTAGGCATGTATAGCTAACTTACGTTAGAGACAAAATTGAATAAACTTCACTGATTTTATGCATTCTGTTTCATAGTGTTAGTTAATATGATGAGTTCGAAGTTTATTTTTATCAAAAATTCCATTCAATAAGAAACGTCTGTTAGCATCAGCAAAGTATCTACTGTTATAATTCCATAAGTAAAACGATATATAAAGCATTCGATCGTTATTAATGATCGAGAGACAACTTAATTTGATAAGTTCTGGTACTTGTATCTTCACCATCCTTTCTCCATAGTTTTTGTAGATATCACAGGGAAGGTACTCATGAATCATTATGTTGAACTATTGATTTATGATTATGAAATCAGTTATCAACAAAATCTATCATGAACTGTAGTACCAAGTGTAGTGAACATGGAACGGAACGGAAAGTTCAAGTTTCAATTGCTATAGTTAAAAATGGTTTTTGACATGATTTTTTATTACTGCTAATGTATGCGATAGAATCGTTGAAGACAAATTCGATTCTTACGAAGAAAGTTTATCAGTATTGTATAAATACAAAGCTAAATACTTTAAGTTCTACTGTTGAAAAAACAATACTATTGTCGATGACAGACAAGTGAGTTAAATGTTAATTTTAATGATTTGCTTTCATGTTGATCATGATTGAGGAGAACTTCATTTTTTTTGACTAAATTTAATTCATCTTTCAATTGATAATGAACAACGTAGTGGTACATTTCTTCAAAGTACGTAACTGTTTGTGACTCTTCGAATATTATCGTGATCATGAAAATGAATGCCTTGAACGGTGTTATAAAACTGATTGTTCTATTAATATTGACTCTTTTACTTTCTTTTCTCAAGAATATATCAAGATGATAGTGTGAATATCAAGTCATGAGTATTAGTATCAACGATCTGAATCCCATGGTAAACATGGAAATTCGATTAGAAACCAAAAGTATTCTGTTCGTAACTCCTACATTTGCTCGAGCTTGAATAAGTTAGATTTTTGAATTACAAGCACTGTTCTCTAGTAGTTACATTCTTTCAAATGAAAAAAAATTGTTTTGGAGTTCATTTTCTTAGTAATGATGTTACATGAATTCATCAAGTGACCACACTTTTCAAGATTTAATTTTGACTATAGAAATTAAAAACTTTTACAATCAATCGAATAAAATCTATGTAGTCAACTGTTTAGCTTTGCTACTTTGAATAACTTGAAAACTATTCAATAGCTTTGCACATTGTTACTATCGACATTTTACTTGATAGCTTCTTTCGTTACCTTCTGGAAAAATTATTCGTTCTTTTATAATTCCAAATACGTACCAATAGCGAACTGTTAATTTTGAGGTTCATATCAAAAAGAAAAGTATTCATCATAGTCTATGATGAAAAATATGATCAGTATCACTACGTAGTACATATATAATTAGTATTAACAGTAGAAAATCAAAATATCTTTAGCTAAATTGCTTAGAGTCCATTTCGTTTGTTCTTGTACACTGTTTAATATACATGTTCAATAAAATTCAATCAATATTATTCTATAACTTTGACACAAATTAAATTTGGTACGTTACCTTTCTGTTCAGTACGGGCTTCAAATGAGACAAAAACAAGAAGCAATTTCTTTTCGTTGCATTCCAAGTACGTCTCCTGTGTCGTAATGTTGGATTTTACGCATCTCACACAGATACATATAGGTGTCCAGATTGATCATACTTGTTTTTGGTGATCACTTTGCTCTTCATACAACTCCAGATGTAGTCTTATTAAAAAAAACGTAATAAAAGACTAGATAGAAAATAGAAACTGGTTAAGGCGCCCCACCTCACCCTAACTTTTATTTTCGCTTCTGATCATCCAATCTTAAGGAAATTTTCAGAGGAAGTATATCTTGTGCTAGGTATTGCATAGCAAAAATGTCAGCTTTCAACTCGAATTATTGAGTCTATGAAGAATTAGCTGAAGATTATGGGTTCAAATGGAGGTACTCGCGTTTCCTAAACATCACTGCTATTTTAAATGCTAGAACGATCGGGTTGATTTTAAACTATACCTATAACCTAGCGCTGCAACTGAACAGAGCTTAAATTTTGTTTTCGCTTAGTATTTTTTTCTCTTGGAGCTTTTCTTATAAGATATAGCAATAACAGGGTGTGCATTGTAAATACTCGAGCCTTGTGACACATTCAACATGAAATCCAAAATTGCGCCTCTGCTAAGTAGTTGTACAGTCGATCATTTCCTTTATATAGAAACCAACTCCAGATTTCTAGCATTTAAAATCTGGAAGAGATTTAGGAAATAAGAAAGTGTTAAAACAAAAAACTTTGTTTTGAGAAAAACGCAAAAGGAGTTTGGGAAGTGGAATTTAAGGCTTTTTCTACAATAACACGATGTGAAATAAAGCTTTTCGATGCTTTCCCATGAACCAATCATTAGAAGGAATTGAGTGGATGCATGCAGAAGTGTAAGATGCCACGAGTCCACATGCACGCCCGAATTCTTGACTTCCACATGAATGGTCAGTATTTTCTAGCCACGTAACCAGTATCTGTGAGTATCCTAAATCTTTGGTTAAGAATATGGGTCCCAAAAGAAAACCTATGGAAATCAATATTAAACTCATATGATGAATTTCTATCGAAAAACATTGTGAATCAAAGTTTACAAAAAACATAAGCCTATTTCTGAACCTACCAGAAAATATAATGCCACCGAAAACTGCATCGGATTGCATTCAAAAATTCAAAAAACTGAATCCGTTCAGAAGCTATAGCGTTTTTAAGGTTCGGGCCATTTCGAAAAAAAATTCACCAGGAATGAGAAACCTCATAACATCTGAACGAATTCAGTTTTTTAAATGAAATTTGAAATTCGTCCAATGAAATTTAACTTAGTTTTTGGTGGCATTCTTGAAAACGAAATATCGTTAAAACCACGACACATTTTCTGGTTAGTCTCAGAAGAACGTTAATTTTTTTCGATAGAAATTCATCATATGAATTCAATATCACTTTCCATAAGTTTTCGTTTGGGACCCATGCTTTCAAGCGATTATTCAGGATACTGAAAAAACCTTGTTACGAAGATAATATTTGCATTTCAGTCTGTCAGTTATATATACATACTCGCGAGTCTCAATATGTATCAAGCTATTTTACTTTGTGGTATCTTTTAATCATAATGATCACTGTGAAAAATAAACGGCGAAACTCAAAAGACTTGTTTGATCAGGAATTTTTGCAACGATGTAATTTTCTAGACTAGGGGTTTCAAAAAACGTGATGTGACACCATGAAAATTCATCATAAAGTGCATAAACTATTGTGCATTCGGTAGAGGACACTACTCTCAGTCTAATTCTCTATAAATCGAAAAATGTGATGAAAATTGACTTTTTAGGATGCGAAGGAGACGAAGGCTTAAGCGATTTTTTACATGTATTTTTCGTTAAAAGAGATGAAATATGAAACTGAATATTTCGTTATATTTACTTGCAGTCTGTATGATTAATTTAAAACACCGTTCTATTTCAAATGTTTTTTATGACATTATTTCAATGGATTTTATTCGAAAGTCAAATATAAAAGAACTTAATTCTTGAACCAATCAATATATCAAGTAACAAATATTGTGCTCCTCTTTTTATATCCGTGCCGTACAATCCATCTCTTTATAGGCTGGTCTCAACCTAGTAGAAAAGGACTTTGAAAATCTTTGAAGCAATCATAAATATATTATTTTTATAGCATATAGAAATACAATTTCAATTGTTTTCTAAAAGAAAGATTTAATGCGACATTCACCAAATCGCTAACTATCATGACGAATTTTTGTACTCTTTTCTAATATAGATCACTTTAATCGACCATAATTGACAAGAATTACTTAAACGGCTTTTAAATTGTTAAGAAATAAAAAATCGTAAAATCTGACATCATTTTTATTAGTACGTAGTTAAATGTTAAGCAAACGATGACTCCTTGTATTTTCCATTTGATCGACATGGTTCGTCATGCAATAGGCACGAATAACTTTCCTTATTCAATCGCTTCGATCGAATTTCAGATTGAATGAATACGACTGTTCTAGTTACTTTCGATCTGACAAAGAAAAAAGTAATATGCGAGGAACTATCGTAATTACGTTGAGTTCATTTCATAGAGACATAATTTTTTATTATTAAGAATCTTCGCATGACATTCAATCAAGAATAAACATGTATCCGTTGCATTTAAGCTTGCCAGTTTAATTATAAATTATTTTGCAGTAAGAACATCTGATTAACTTTCAACATAGTAATACTCTACTCAACTCATTGTACGATGCATATCATACAAACTTAGAATCAATATGAATACCTATCTGTTGGAAAATACTATTAATCTTATGTTTCATGTTCATTATTTTTACTAGGATCTGCTTTAAAAAAAGAACTTCAATGATTTCATTTTCTTTGATGGACGAATATCATATACAAACGAGTTCTCGTCTTTAAGTCAGTTGTTGTATTTCAAAATTTTCAATAGATTGCTTGGTGAACATCATCTGTTAATTAAAGAATGTCGCCAGAGGCGCTTGACAAAATTATAAAGAGAATAACAACCAATGAATGTTTTCATGTAAACTAGAATGGTCTATTGTAGAAGGCAAGGAATCATTTCAATAGATAATAACTGAGCGATTCAGTCATGCACTGTTTCCGATTGATGTTCACTGGTATATGTGAATAGTTTCAGATGTATTAGACCAAAGATGATTTTCAAAATTGTCAAGTTATTATTTTTACTTCATAGAACAAGATTTTAAGTTTTGAGAAAGTTTCGCGTCCAGCAAATCATCACTGTATAAAATTAAGTGAATGCAAGCGAAAAATATTGAAAAATAAATCATTGAGCCAGCAGTTTTCTATTATTTTTGTAAAAGCTCCTGTTAGTGAGTGATAATCAAAACAAAGATTGGCCGATTTTATTTTATGCCCAACTTTGAAAAGAAAAAATAGCAAAATAGAAAAGGAGAAAACTCTTTTATGATAAGAAAGAACTACGAGCTCGAACCAGTAGAGTTAATAAAGATTTGGGTTTTGATTATAGGTAATAAAAAAGCAAGATTTATCTTGTTAGATTTCAACGAATAGAACGTACGGAATGAATTGAATTCGAACGAAAGAATTATTCTATAATTCATAATGTTGAGAATCATTTAAATACGGGTGTTGAACAACGAATTACTCGTATGAATATATTGATGGATTTGTTTTTTCAATTATTTCAAAAACGATAGCAACATATCAACGAAACTCGTGTTTGCAGTACAATGGGAAAATTTCGTCGTCTTTATTAAAAGATTTGTTTGTTCATTTCTTAATACAGAAAAAAAGAAAAGAAAGGAATGTTGATGCCTGGATATCTACAATAAATGAACATCTGACAAAAATGGGTTTTGTGCATGTCTTTTTTTATTTTTCTGTTTATATCACAGCCTTGGAAAACTAAATCACTGAAAAGTTTTTACAAACGACCAGACAAGGAAAACAGGATATCAACTACAGATGGTGACATTTGATTCTTCCTCGCTAAATCCAACGGTCTATTGATGCAAATAAACAAACGAATAAATTTCAATTAGTTATTGTCTTTGTCGAACTAAAACATAACTAATACTTACGTTCTATTTTCATGATTGATTGCTTCAACAAATGATGAAGATGTACTTCGTCGTAATAGACTTTCAATAACTGGTTCATTATTCTATAGAAGTAGATAAGTATAAGAAAAATTGAAGAACTTCGTTTGTTTTTATAAATAAACATACGAATATGCAAGCATAATGAAGAATATTATTTCCAAGATGATCAACAGCATCAAAACGCTTACATTTACAAATAAACATGTCTAAATAAAGAATAATGAATTCATATGACGACGTGTTATTTAAAGTTTTATATTATTTAATAATAAATATCAAAAGTGTTTATCATGTGTTTGCATTCAAAAAGATCAGTCTAGAAAAATAAATATTTCGATCAATAAAGGGCCAACTGAAATGGATACAAGAGATACTATTCGATGAATTTACTCCACATTAGATTTCATTCTAACAATATTCATGAGAAAAATCATTTGCATAGTCTTTTAAGATGTTAATGATATATTGATTGACAATATGACTATGGAAGATGAGATAAAACAAATTGTTAAGTTTTACCCGAGCCAAGAGTAGAGTTATACATATTCACTATTAGTTTATATATTCATGCACAAATATTAGTAAATGAGTACTTATTGTATGAAATAGAAGTTTTCTCTTTCTTTGGGACTGTTGCCGATTAAACTACAATGAAAATCTATGCATTATTGGCATACGCACCACATGAAATTCGTTTCATAAACTCACTCAACTCTCATTTATGACGACAACAAAAATTGCGAATTATCATTCTTCCTGTCGACATGTCAAATACACTAAAATCTTACTAACCTTGCAAAATAGACAAACAAAAGAATGATAAATATCTATTGTGTATATTCTAATTGTCATATACTCAAGTTGTTCAATATTTCGAAAATTTCTCATTCATACCTATTGTACTAGAATCAATCTCATTGATAATCGCATACATAATTGGTGTTCGTTGTAAATGATCCTGTGCATCAACATTAGCATCATCATAGTGAAGTAATATTCTTGCGCACTCAGATCCGTTCTTTATCATCGATGCTAAATGTAAAGGCGTAAATCTAAAAACATAAAACATGTTTGTCTATTCTTAACATTTTGAGTTTTACTGCTCAAGTTTGGTGGGTAAATTGATCATTGTTGAAATACTATCCGGTTGCAGCGCACTTAAAATTGCTTTCAGACAAGTTGAATCAGCACAAATACAAGCGAGATGAACCGGTGTGATACGACTTGTTGTCAAACATCGAAGATTAAGTTCAGAAGCGAGTAGAATACGAACAGCTGTTTCATGTCCTTCAATTTTTTTTAAAGAAAATAGAAAACAATCAAGAAACTCAAATGATTGTGTGATTACCTCTCAAGACAGCATAATGCAATGGACTAAATCCATCGGTATCAGCTACTTGTTCGTAATCAAACTATGAAAAAGAAAATAAGAAATCAAATGGGTCATTTTATTGACTTTGAAAAGAAGCGGATTCGAAATGGTTTACATCAGCTAATGTTGATAAAATTGTTGCATTGCCAGATGCAGCTGCGTAGTGCAATGGTAATCGTTTATTTTTATCAAAAACACATACTTTTAACTCATGTGCATCAAGCAATTCTTGTAGACTTTCTTCACAATTATAAATCGCACAATAATGTAATGGTGTAAGTAATGATAAATCTGTTACATTTGGATTTGCACCACCAAAATTAATTAATAGGCGTATGCAATTTGGCGACGAATGTTCAACGGAATAATGAAGAGCCGTTCTGAAATGAAATTTTGCTCATAATGATACCTGCAAAACTAGATTGATTTTATTTATTTCTATTTTTAGTTTATTTAGCTCATTGAAATTTGTATAGATGAGAACTTTCGATGCAAGAACTGATGGAAATAGTTTCAGATTTTCAGAGAAGGCGCATTCAATGTTTTGATTTTTCTATTTGAATTCGAGTTTTGGATGCTTGCCAGAGTTTATCTAAACTTCTTGTGAATCTTATGTCGTTTGAAAATTAATGATCAGCTATTTTTTTTTCAGTAGAAGAAGACATATACACACTATTACCGATATTTCAGAAAGGCATTATAAAGACAGAATTTGCTATGTTCAATTTTCGAATGTAGAAATCTTTCAAAAAATTTCAAATATCAATTCTAGTTTTTCTTCGAATAAAAACTATTCTCCTACTTACACATGAAAGGGAATTTATCTGATGCATCTGCTTTATGAACATTTGATTAAAAATATACTCAACATTAGATATGTTCAACAAAGATTTTCTTGCTTTTACAAAAGACAGATGATGTCTCCGTCAACAGATCATGATACACAAACCTATTCTTCCTCACATACATGAATGACCAGTGCCGAGGAAGAATAATTTTACATCTACATTTTTTAACAAGTAAAGAATACTAGTATTCTTGTATTAGATTGATACACTGAATTAATTCTCTAAATTTTCTACAATCAGTAAATCTCAAAAATTTACATTTGAACACCAGCTAGCTGTGAAGATCTCATCATTATTAACTTGTTCCCTATGTTAAGTAGCATGCTCATGCATTCAGAAAAAAAACACTTAAAATCCGGATCAAACGAACTTTGAACGTGCTTGAAATTTATACTCATATGTGGTAACAACTAATACAATCAGCAAAAACCAAATAGATCAGGACCATTAACAATTACTGATACCATATCAATCTCACTATTGATCAATGGCCTAGTAGATATACGTCACTCATCAAGAAATTATGAATGCTGATTAATCATCATTTATGGATGCTTTAGTATGACCAAGTTAATATCAGTAGAAAAGATATAGAAATATCGAAATTAATCTAATACATTATCATAGAGAGTAAAGAATACGTTTTCAGTTCAGCTCCATGTTCAAGTCACCAGGACACAACAAGCCCTTTCGAGTTAGTCAGCATTAGTCAAAAAATTGAATCGATAAACTAACAAATTTTCTAATTTAAAAACATTTCCCAACTTTTTCATATCTTTCCTCCACAAAGATCATAAAAGTCAAACAGAGAAGAAATCTATCTACGAAATCGTTTCAAACGAATCATACAGAATAAAAATGAATAACCATGGTAGCACATGTTCTCAACTATTTTCTATCGATATCCCTGTATGAGCAAACAAGAATGTATGCTATCTGAACTTTTCAACGATGATGTTTTAAGAAAAACGAAAGGCACATATGTGCTATTCAATGAAATAGTGAATCATGCTATTAATGCATTACATCGATTCGAGATGAATACTTATTTTCGACAAAGTATGAATTATTATATGCATATGCATAATTTTTATTTTATACAAATAACTTCTATGATTTCCTTTTGAAGGCAATTAGAAATACACTTTCTCTCGAACTTAATGAAAAAATGTAAATTTAAAAACTAATCTTCTATTATTATCTTCATGTGTGATGACATATACTTACTTTCCTTTTTTATCTCGCAGATTGATGATGATTTTCAAATCATCTTGATTAGCTTGCAACTCTTGTAAGAGACCTAGTAAACATTCACTTTGTCCATTTAATGCAGCATAATGTAAGCTCGTTTTTCCATCAATAGGATTTATTTTTCTAACATCTACTTTTCTATGCAAAAGTAAATTTACACATGAACAATGTCCATAATAGCAAGCCAACATAAGTGCTGTCATACCATCATTCATTGTTTCATTCAAATTAATATTTTTATGATTTTCAAGAATATATTCCAATGAAACATCTTTCCCATGTAAACATGATAGATAAATTAAATTTGTTACATCAAATGTTTTCTTAGATACAGAATTAAAGAGCATTTTAAGCAAACAACTATCGTTTTGCATAATACAATATGATAAACATGTTTCACCATTCTTTGTACATATTAATACATCACTGTCAGCACGTATTAATTGTTCAATCACATCAGATGAATTACAATAAACAAGAATGTAATGTAGAGGTATAGCTCCGTATCTGTAGCACTTTATATTAACACTGGCACCATATTTTAATAGAATGTTAATCGCATCGAGACCATGCCATTTAATACTAAACAATACATTCATTAGGCATTGTAGTCGGAAAAAATCAAACATATACTTACCATGCATAATGTAATGGTGTTAGTCCAAATGAATCTTGCTGATTTATAATATCTTTATTCATGTTTTTAAAATAGCGTTCAATAAATGAAGTTAAGCCTGAATGAGCCGCATAGTGAAGTGAATGACGTCCATTAGAATCAAGTATCAATAATGAATTTTGAGCTTGTTCAGTTGCAGTTCCTTCTTGTTCGGGCATTAAATAGGTGATAGATTGATAATCAAAATTTTTCAATGCTATATGAAGTGCTGTTAAGCCATCCTTATTTTTTTGACATAGAATATTTGGTTGATGAGAACTTAAGAGTAGAAGAATTTTCGATTGATTATACTTTTTCATTAATAATGTTGACAAATGTAATGGTGTATTATTGTCATTATCAACTAAACTCGGATCAGCATCTGATAGAAAAGAAAAACATAGAGATATAATGGAAACGACAAGAAGTTATTGTTCTTGATTCTTACCAGCAATCAGCAATTGTTGAACAGCATGTTCATTGTTATGTAGAACAGCTACATGTAATGGAGATTGATTTTTGAAATTTCGTATGTTGACTATTGCTATTTTCAACGTCGATAATACATGTTGAATGATATCTGATTCTTTAAATTTTGTTGCAGCAGCAAAATGAAGAATAGTCTTTAATTCAAAGAAAAAAACTTTTTAATTAGAGTCACGCATTGACTGGTCAGAAAATTCATGTATGCAGAGGATAATTTCGAATAATCTACTTTTTTTTATTGACTACTTTAATTTTAAGATAGAAAATAGGAAAAAAGATTAATCAATGAAACTTATCGATTTTCCAGACTATTTATACAGAGATCTAATGTTTTTTCATATGAAGAGATCTATAGTAACGAGTATTAGTTTGAAAGTATTCTATGTCATTTCATGGACATACTGTAGGTTGTGTTTACCAATGACGAAATTTCATTTTACACAGCATAATTTTATAAAAATAACCATGGAATGAGGGTTCACGATTGCATGAAGTGTCTGATTAGTTTAAGCTAGATCTATGATAATATCGAGTAAAACTTCATGGGATATAAATGCTTTTTGTGTTCATTGTCAAATATCTAAAATTTGATTTGTTTGATAATAAAAACACAGCAAAGTATGACTCTAGATTACAATCGTGTATTTTGATACATTTGGCATCCTAGAGTTAAAGCGACTGACGATACAATGAATTGAATACTTTATCGAACGTTTAAGCTAGTCACATTGATTTGAATTCCAAAGAACTGTATCTATCCTATGGATTCTATTCAATAGGACACCTACTATCCAATAATTAGTATTTCTAGCAACATGGCACATACTCAAGAATTTTAGTTTAAAAAGGATTTTTATTCTTCTTTGATTAATTATAAATAAGTTGAATTAGTTCACATTTAACCTTAATATGGAGTGTTTTTGTTTTGTATGACATTTTCTTCTAACAGAATACATACGTTTCCTTGTTGGTCTGTTTCAGTTAATGCCGGAGCTTTCGAATGGCTGTTAAGTAGATCGAAAATATCCGTATTACCAGTGAACGCAGCCAAATGAATAGGTAAACTTCCACTGTGTGTGATGGCATCAATACTCGCATTTGATTCGAGTAATTTTCGAACACAATCGTTATGATTACCGACAATACAAAGATGTAAAGGAGTTAAACCCTTGAAAAGTGAAGAACATTAATTTAAGGAATATCATAGTTAGTTAATCATACTTGATTATTGACACAATTAACATTAACATGAGCATCAAGTAAAATATTCAATATTTCAATCGATCCTTTAGTTGATGCCCAATGAAGAGGAGAATTTTGCTTACGATCACATATATTAACATTTGCTGCTGCACCAATCAATAATTTAACCATCTGACGATATTTTAAAAAAAGATGAATTCAGAATGATTCTTCTAATTAATATATTTTACCTCAAGATTTCCAGTCATACACTAAATTTATACACGAAGAATTTCAAAATGAAAAAAGAACGAAGTTTGAATTTCAATTCAAAACTTACAGCATAATGAAGTGCAGTTAGTCCATATTGATCAGTTGTATCAACATTTGTAACATGACTAATAATAAAAGCTGCACAGGATGCATCCGATGATAACGCACACACATGCAATGGCGTTTGCCAGTGTTTATTTTGTGCATCACAATCAGCACCATGATCAACAAGAATCCGTACAATTGTCTATGATTAATGTCAGAAAATAAAAAAAAATTGAAATAGGAAACCTTCTTTGTCTTTCTTACAGGATAGTTCGCTTTACATGCATAAAATAATGGAGTTAATAATTGATTATCTTTTGCATTGACAAATGCTCTGCGGGCACATAAAGTGTCACATGTTGCTGCGCAATTGAAATAAGCGCATAAATGTAGCGCCGTTATTCCATCATTATCCTTTTGTTTTTATAAAAGAAAATAAAGAAAACAAATCAAATGAATAAAATATGTAAATCAGATTTTGTTTTTTTAAGTACTTTCGTATTGGCATCATAGTTTTTGCTCAACAAAGATTGAACAGCCAAATAATCATCATCAATAGTAGCATCGAATAGAGGTGATAGTGGTAACAATACTTCTGTCGTTTGATTTATCTCATTTTCATTTCTGTTTGAACCGGGTGATGATGCAAGCTGGGAAATTTTGATTTTAATTTGTATAAAAATTTGAATTGAAACAAAAATTATCTTACCGCAGATGATACAGGTGGAAATAAAGGTAACGATGATTCAACTGAATTAGACATCTAATTTGCATACTACAACATAGAATTAATTTAAAAATAAAAGCAAAATCAAAGGAAATAAATAAAAACAAAAATTCCGTAAAGTATCAAATGACATAAAACTGATTCAAATATTACAAACAGTTTGTCAATAAAGCTCAAATAACAAATGGAAGAATGTTAACTGGAGACATCTTACGAGAATCACGTTGGGCATCGTACACATGTGTAAAGAATAAGAAAGTAGAAAACAATTGAATTCTTTTAATTTTCTTGTACTCAAACGATGGATACATACACAGCTTAGGGAAACTTATAAACAGTATCGACTAAGATTTGTTCCAACAACTATGTTCTTAATAAGAATAGAAGAAAAAGTTTAACAGTTACATATTTCTCAGACATTAAACTGTTTTGTAATATCTCTTACTTAACTTTTATGACATCTCACCTCATTTACAGTATACTCGAGAGAACAATAAATGTTACTTCTTTATCTTAGACAAATAAGTTCATTTCACAACATTGATGGGAATCGTTTTTTGCCCCTTATGTTCTAGATCAATGTATATATATATATTGCTATAAATTTTTTATAATCGATATCCTATAAACAGTTCAGTACTGTCACCATTCAATCAATGACTTTGAAGAGATTATTGTAATAATCGAAACTATAGACGAAAAACAGAATAGTGAAGTCAAATCTAATTATTATTTTTCATCACTAGTAGGTGCGTTTTTAACTAATATCCTTATCATTGTTTACAATATTTTCAAATTCTTTATAAACTCTTGTAATATGAATCAAGTGTTATATAATTTTTTTATTATTCTTATAAAGTTAAGACTCGATTTCTTTTTTGAAATCATCTGTTTTCAAGCTTTTGAATATACGAAACAGGATTGTTAGACATAATTGATTCGTAATCTTGAGAATTAAAAAACAACCGAAACGAAAAAGTTCTTATAATTCGACTACACGTCAATTGATAAAGCAAAACAAGAAAAGAAAAAGTCAAGGACATGTTTTTCTCGACATGTAAAAAAAGGGAAAAAATAAAATAAAACTTTATGCAATAAACTATTGTTCTTCTCGTGCCTTTTCTGTTTTGCATATTTCTGTTTTGCTGTTTTTGCAAGTTTTTCTTTCTTGCTTTCTTTCGTTGTCATTAAAAACTGTTTTCAACGAAGAATAGAAGAACTATATATACTGTTTTAACAAAGAAAAGAAAAACATCAAGAAAATCAGTTAACAAACATGGACAAAATAAATATCGCATTAGAAGGAAATATACTTTCATGTCAAGCGTACAGAATGAAATACTAAAATGCACATATTACAGAAAATAGATGAAACAAAACAGGACACGTTCCAATAAGACTATATATATATATATATGCATATATCAAAGAGAAAGACAAACGGACAAAAACAACTCATTCACGTTTAAATAAACCCACATAGAATACATCATAGTGCTAATGTTTGGATTATTCTTGACCGAAACCTTCACATTCTTCGATAGCAAATAAAAGTTTCTCTTTTAAAATTTCATATTTTTTATATGGTGGTAAATCTAATCGATTGAAACATGTGTGAGATCGTGGCAATATATTATCTTTGCCATATTTTTCTATACAAAATTTCTGTGGACCATTTGATCCTATAAATTGAAAGCAAAGAAATGCAAATGAAACACATCGATAATCTATCTATATGTGTGCATACCAAGTAATTCAGAAAAGCCACCAATCGGTACACGACATGTACCCGTAACGAATTGTAGTAAACGGGCACGTTGTTCATCGGTTATTTCACGAACGAATTGCCAAAACCATTGAATTTGTTTAGAACTTTGTGTATAATGTTTATAGATTGTATTACGTTCCCAATCAACAATGTCGATTTTGGATATGCCACATAGAAGTAATTCTAATTCACGTTCATCAAATATCTGAATCCATTGCAATGGAACAACCTTAGAAATACAAATCAAAGAGAGAATTTTTGTATGTAGCTATCAATTACTAACAATGTATGTAGCTTGACACATTAAGCACCCCGTCCCCATAAAAAAAAGTCAATTCCCGGAAAAATTTCGAAATTGAGATAAATGCACCAGAAGATAGGCCGTTCTTCGCTCTTTCATAACTGATATAGGTTTTTACCCCAAATCTCTGTTTTTGTAAGTCCTCTCAAAAAAACTGTACTTTTTTCAATGTCGTTATTGAGATAAATGAATCAACAGTTAGCGCGTTTTTCGCTCTTTCAGAATTAATATTGCTTTTTACCCAAAACCTCTATTTTGCTGGAAACGTTGAGGGTTTCTGAAAGCCCTTCTCAAAAAGAACAGAATTTCTGTCAAAAATTCTCAAATATCGAAATCATTTTTCGAAAAAATCTTTTTCGGTTTTTCTCAGTTTGCACTCTCAAAAAAGCGCATCCCAGATTTCTCAGTCCAGCACTCCATAGGATGTATTAAAATATTTTTTTGTTCGAAAGAGCATGCCAAGATACAGGGCACTGCAGAGCCCTTTTTTTCAACAATCGTTCTTTATGGCTATATAACAAGGGATCTGCATTCAAACCAACCCCTCTCCCTTTTTTAGGGTTTTTTAAGTCATTGAACTCCTGATTCCTGTTTCCCGCTGAAAAGTAAGAATTAAGAAAAAAGGACTCTGTACTGCTCTCCCTATTTACATGCTCTTTCTAACCAAAAAAAAGTTAAAGATATATCATGAACCTGGACAGAGAAATTTGGGTTGCCAAATTTGCTATTTCTGGCCCTTGTCAGGTCCGCATCTCAGCAAAATATCATGATAGAGGGCTGCCATTTTAACCAAAATTTTTTTATACCAAGCCTAACCTATCCTATGTGTTTCATGCAATTCGACAATGTGAATGTTCCTGGGCCAATATCGATTTTTGAGGGGGGGGGGCGGCTTAAGAAAAACTAACGATGAAGAGGATAAACAACTGATATTATTCAGATATATTCATGCTAAAAATGGAACATGTCACAAGCTGATACTTTTCTTCTGGTTTTCTATTGAACTCATAGAAAGATCTCATTGAGACCAGAAATAAATGTATTGGAAGAGTTCATTTCAACGAATTTTCGATGTCGCTCTACGAGGAATTTAAACGAGAAGTTCTATCTATATAAGGCTAAAATCGAACTTCAACGATTCAATGAAGAGTAACATTCTTATGAGAAAATTATTAAATTTCCAAAAATGGAATAGTTAGGAACTAATGTAGCGCGATATTTTAGTTTACTGGAAGATTCAATAGTTCGAGAAGAAAATTCTTCGTAGTTGAAACTCACAAGATATATTTGATGAATCACCAGACTTTCCTATGAGCAAGTTTGTGCCTTTATTGTATAGTTCAAGAAATATGAAAGAGTTTATTCAAAAATTTAGTGAAATTAAATCTGAATTCAAATGCAAATAAATACTGACGAATACGAATCTCTCCAAGAGTTCTCATAAATTCAATATGAAATCAAACAGTGAATGTTTGCTTGAATAATACTCTTAAAAGAGTAATTACAGATTAATTATCCAATGAAATACTAACTGACGTTCGATTAATGCTGCGTGATATACTATCGATTCGCTGCTTTACTGAGTTCTGCTCAAAGTAGTAGTAATCTATTTTAGTTCTGAAAATGATGACGACGTTTATATTAAAAAACATTTGATCGGCAAGCTATTCATTAGTGTGAACAAAACAATCATGCATGTAGATAATAGTCTTCTGTTTAAACAAACTAAATATAAGTTGCTCATATTCAGTACGTTGAAATTGAATAGGTCACGAGTTTTAGGAATTTCTTCTGTATAATTTAATCGATATTAGATAGCTTAAGATGATAACAACATTGAGTTTATGAGCAATTCTGATGATGCATGAAATCAAAATTTATATTTGCTTCACTATAAATAGAAGAATAAATATTTTCATCATTGACTACGGTGATTTTACATTGAATCAACGTAAGAAGCAGACAGTAAGCATTATTCAATGATAATACTAAGAAACCTTTGGCTTGATCAGTGGAACAGAGTCTACCCGTGTGCGCCCACGGCCGTGGGGGGAAAATTTTGAAAATCTAGGGAGTGGGGGAAATTTTTGGAAAAATATTTCCCTCCTTGAAAAAGTATTTTCCCTTCTAGACTAGGAGGGGAAAATATTTTATAGCTTTCCAAAGCGAATCTTACTTGCTAAATTATATATGCATTGATCAGATCTTGGACTTTTTTCTTGAAACGAAGATGTTTATTTGAAATTGCTGATAAAGATACATTTGGTATTTGGACAATCGACGGAAAAATAATTACATCGAAAGTAATAAAAACATTTTATACCATCAAAAAGCTAGCCGATGGTATTCATGATTTTTTATACTTTTACTCCCTGATGATATTAAAAGTTAGAAGCAAAGCTGTTTGTGAATCAGCAGCGTCAATTTTAAAAGGGCACATACACAATAACTGCTCATTACAGCATGATTCATTAGATGAAGAAGTCATGCTGCATTGGAATGTACCACCAATACATACAGCTGATTTATTTACCAGAAGTTCACTTAATGATTATTTTAGTCATACCAAAGAAAAACAGTGGTTATTTTATAAAAAAATGTGAACAATATCAAGCTTGGAAGCTTGTTTCTCCGGGTTCAGTTGTTTTAAATCGTTTGCGCAAGATACAAGTGGGAAGATTACCTGAACCAAACGACAATGTATAATAATATTCTTTTGTTTCTAACGTGTGTTTGCAATGTTTCAAGTTGTTGCTTTTTTTAACATATACGTCTTAAACAAGAGTTCCTTGTTTTATTATTGAATTTTATAGTGAAGGTTTTTTTTTGAAAAAAAAGTTGTCGTGGGGAGAAATTTTCCATTTTTCCGGTAGATTCTGCAGCCCTGGGCTTGATCTACTTGGAGATGATATGAGAGTCTGAATTTCAAAAAATCTATTAAAACTTGTCATTTATCTATTCGATGAGCCAGCCTCAGTCTCGTAGCACGTAAATTATACACAGTTTCACTATGTACTACATTTCAGTTTTGAACAATGAACATTGCCATCTAGTTTCTATTTGGATTCTGTTTGAAAATTAATTTAAGTCACTATCTTTTTAGAGTGACACTAACTAATTACGAGTTTTACTGTCACTCAATAAGAAAAAGAAGTCAGTTGAAGAACTTACCTCATTAAATCCGTGCAAAAAAGCTTTTGTTTGATCTTCTACTCCTCGTGTAAATCTCCATTTAGTCATTAGCTCTATATATTCAGTTTTGTTAACTTCTGTTAATTTAATATCGTTGCCACCAGGTTTCAATTCAATATTTTCAACGTTACCAAGTAAATCAAATGTCGTGTTAAAATATAATTCTAGATCGTCATTTTCATCTAAATTATTATCTTTGATCCATAATAAACTATTATAAAATTCTGGGTCTAATGATTGTAGATCATGTATTGTCAATGTTTTGCCTAGCATACGTTTGTAGAATGGTAAACTGAAACCATTATCAATAAATTTTTCGTGATACAATGCCATAGCAACAAAACGGCCAATAAATCTAAACAATTAAACATAGATTCACTAGACTAAGAATTTTACAATTGAATTCATTTACCCGAAATAAATCAAATGATCAGGATTGATCGATGAAGCTGGATTTATTTGTAAATAATAATTATTTTTATTAGCATATTCAAATAGACAATACATTGGATTTAGAACTTCATGTGATAAACGAAAAAACCATTCACGTGCAACGCCGCCGTAATCAAGTGCTTCTTCATGTTTAAATGAAAGATACAAACGACGACGAAGTTCACTTGATGGATAGTGTATTATATGATTCAATGAATCATGAAATAGACGATCTCTGCGTATGGCTAATTTTAATTGTCCATTGGTGGCATTTGTTGAACATAGATAACGAAATTGTCGAATCTTATATGGTAAACTACGTTTGCATTTCAGATTACTAACATTAAATTCAAGTCTGGGATCTTGAAAAGTTTTTGTATTTGTATTATGATCAAGAAAATAGACTTGTCCTTCTTTCGTACAGCACATTTCAAAACCGTCTGGTAGAGGTGCATCGAATTGATTACTACTCATTTGTCGCGGATCTTCCCATTGAGTTGTTTTTGATAAATGATTTATAAAGTAAGCTCTACCTTGATTATCCAACATACGTTCCCAGCCTTAAAAAAGCAATATATGAATCTATGCATCCATCTTTAGAGAAGTAAATGCTTGAAAATTATTTCTATGAAAACATTTGTCATCTAGTTATGGTTGTAAAACAAATGAAAAGAAGAAAAAACACGTACATCGGCGTTATTTAATGAGAAATTTAACAGATGTACAAGAAGAACTTTTCTTTTTGAGTCCACAGGATTAAAGAAATATAGACCCAACCAAAGTATTTCAAGAGAAGTATTTATTTTTTGTTGTTGCTTATTGTTCAAGAATGTATTTTATTTTTCTCATCAATACTGTTAGCTTTAGTGTCAAGAACAACAGTTCAAGTTTACTTTCCACTAGAAACGTTTTTAAGAGAAATCCTTGCAGGATTACAATGTAAAACATGATGCAAATGACATAATCAATCATAGACATTGCTCTAGCTTGTCTTCATCATTGTTTTATGGAATCTTTCGACGATTCAGCAAGAAAATATTTCTTGTGTTATAATAGAACCTCGTTGGTGTATACAGTGTTCAATCATATTTTTAAGTATGTCTATCACGTATGTGTGTAATGGACTTTCCCCCTCTTGCTAGTCACGTCTGTTATGAAAGAGCTGCAACATGTTTATTAAGTCGGTAATGATTTGTTGACAGTATGTCTGTCATGTCTATAGAAGAAAAATACAAGGAGAGGAAAGGGACTCAATATTTCTACGTCTATGTTACAAAAGCTCAATGAAATCATGTTAATGAATACCGTGTATATGTGGTAGCTCTACAACAATAAACTAAGGAGACGAATTCTTATCAGTGTAGTCAAAGATCATATGAACCAACGTAATACACCTAGTAAAGGACATCACTTCACAATTTTCTGTCGATGGCTCGACACATGTTCTTCGAATTTCTTTTTGTAATAATCAATTGTGAATATCGAAACTTATCTTAATGTCTTGCAAGAATTCACAATATAATTTACAATAAAAAGTGAACGTATCAGAACTATTATAAACCAAAGTATGATGTATCTCACAATCTATTAACATAACTAAATCATAACGTATATCTTTAAGAGCATAGCCATCTGTATCCTATTACAAAAAAAACTGCAACGAAATAATAACGGAAAACAATTTGTCAAACTAACGTATTGCCAAATGAATACTAATTCGCGAGAATCAATCATGTTTCAAGCATTAAGAATTGTTTTCTTTATCAATACACTATAAGATAATAGTAGTTACGTAACTGAGTCGAACTTTGCTGCCTTTTGTGCGCAAGCTTTGAAATGAGAATGATTTTTGGAACTATTTATCTAATTTATGGAACAGTTTTAATCAATCTCTATTGATAATTTACCTTCGGGTAATGGTTCTTCTTTTGAATCATTCGATGCAATTGCATTTTCTGATTGTGGTAAAAATCTATGCTCAAATTGGTTAAACATAGAATGACTTCTTGCATATTGATTTTGCCATTGTGCAACATTTGATAGATGAATAGCAGTTGGGCGTATCCATGTTGTTGTACGAGAATTATGGTCGACAAAATAAACACGTCCACGATTATCAACACGTTCTTCCCATCCCGGTGGAAGCACTGTTTGATCAAGTAACCATGTTGTTCGACGACGATTATGATCAACATAATACAGACGACCTTGATTATCTAGTCGAATTTCCCAGCCAGGCGGTAGCTAAAATTGAAAAAGAAAACCACAGACTCAATTATTTTCCTGCAGTCGAATATTTTCTTTTTATTAACTTGTTGTCTAAGTTGAACTAGCAATGCTTCACTTATCCGTGAATTCGTGAGTTCAACTGAATTTACTGCTGATGCAGTAGCACCATTAGTTGATTGATGTTGATCTGCATGTATCATAGACTCATTTGATGATGATGCTTCAGTTCTTACTGTTGAATTTGTATCCTTAAAAAAAGTATAAAAAGATTTTTCAAGTTCTTGATATGTCTGAAAACCAAAAAGAAATCAAATTTAAAAAAACGTAGTGAACACAGTAGACTGTTTGGAATTTTTCGTATTTATAAAGTAAAAACAAACATGTATCTGAATTTCGTCTCATATAATTTTCAATACCTCAAGGATTTACTAATATACAAATGATTATGCAGATGTCTATCAAAAAATATTGCGCTTCTAATTTAATATAAACGCAGCGATCGATATACCTCATTGAAGAAAACATGTGGTAATGTGGTATCTAGAACATCTTTTAGATCGATTATTGAGTTCTATCTGGCTTGAAAGTATCGTTGTTTCTTCACGGAACGATCTCTCAAGAAACTTTGAAAAAGTCGTTGCAATAGAAACTGAATATTTACCGATTCAGGTAATGTTTGTACTGTTCCATTTGGTTGTTGTGCAAGTATTGAACCATAAAAAGTGACATCGATCATACCCCTTGAAGGATCATTGCTATCGTTCAATCTAGATGAATTAGCTGATGATGTTGGATTAAGAAAAGGTAATTGAATTCGATAAGACGGCAAAGTATTGCTAGTAGTTGGATTATTTTGTTCTTTTAGATAATAATTATCAATAATGGATTTTAAATTAATGTCTATTTGCCCTAAGTCAGTATTACCGAAACGACGTGTTGGTGCATGAATTTTGAAATTTATTTTTGAATTCAGCGTAACAAGTGCATTAAATGATTCATTAATTAATATCATTGGATTGGTTGTTGAATTCGATTTACCTTTTTTATTAATTATTTCCGTACGATATGGATATTTATTATCGATTTCCATAACAATACGTATATCGACTAATTTCATTGATGAAGGTAAACGTAAAGAACAAATTTTAACACGTAATTGAGATAGAGATTCTGGTTGATGAGTATCAGACGATGTTTGAAGTGTTTCTGACATTTTTTTCGCAGATTTTTTTCTTTCGAGACTAAGTTACCATCTCATAATAATTATCACTGAATTCAACAAGAATAAATGCCTTTGCTTTTCCAATAAGAACATTTCTTTCGCAGTATTCTTGTTTGAAACCTAATAATTAACGATAAAAAGAAGAAAAAGGAGATTACAAGATCACGCACATGTTTACCTTCATGCTCATTCGTCTGCTGAATATCCAATAGAATCATGAGAATGAGTGTCTATGTGTGTGATGCATGTGCAAGGACAAATATTGAAATATAATATTGGAAATAAAAATTGCATCAAGTCATAAGAAGCTACTCGATTATTAAAAAACAAAGCGTGAAACATAAGTCGATGGCACGTTTATCAGTGCATGGATCATGACGGAAATCTGAAATTCAAGTGTTTTTTTTTCACAACTAACATAAGCTCCTATCCGATTTCATTTCATAATGGTGCATATAATCGTCATTAACATACGTATTTAATAAGTATATAATATTGTCCATTAAATTGAACTCAGTTTTACATGAATGTTTTGCACTGTGATTATTTTGACCGTATCCTACGATCATGACCGAAATTTTCATAATTTAATGTCAACCGGAATAATTATCATCTATTTCTTTCTACTGATGATAGGATGATGAATAATCTATGCCACTTTGTCTTTATGCTAATAATTTTGTTTATTATCTAGACTTTATGACTTTTGATTTACTATTTATTTCGAATTCTTATTTAGATAATTATAGAATTTCTGTGAATGTGCTGTAAGAATGAACACTTGAGAATAGATTCATGTTTTGAACGATTAAACTACTATTTAATATTGCAAATATGTTGCACTATTCAAGACAATTACTATACGCACTGGATGAGGGAGGCTTGAAAAATAAATCGAACCGTCGACCAGTGTAAACTACATGGGTTTTAAAGGATAGATTTTATTCTTTTATTACAAACAATATCATTATTCATTATCAACATCTTTATAATTGAAAAAGAAAAGAATAAAAATTATATAGTCGAAACACTCTTATTAGTGCTGAATCAATGAGTACCTGACATGCCATAGTCAATTTAGTAGAAATATTCTTTATGTTTTTTTTCTCTTTATGATGTTATTGCAGAAAGCGTTGATTATTTATTTTATTTTATTATTTTTTTACTCTAATGTAATTGAAATATTTATGTCACAAGAGACTTTATCTAACAAGACAATGCCTGCGAAACACTATTGCATGACACAGATGAACATTTGGTACTTCTTCAGAATAGTCACATTCTAACAAAGAAGAGAGGAAAGGAAAAAGAATTTATTGTTCATTTCATTGTTAGGGTGTGACTATTCTGAAGAAGTACCGAACATTTTTTTCTGTGCCCTCGCATGTACAATAAATAGAAAATATATCAATAAAACAGAATAAATCATTAGGCAAAGAAAAAAGTAAATATTTACATGAAAATAAATTCTTAAGGAAGAAAAATATATATAGTCGAATTTGATAAATCTTTTAATAATGTCATTGGTTGAGAAAAAATGAACCGTACTTAATTATGTAGATAAGTTGATTGTGATTACTTCAACTGTCTGTGTTAGATAGTCTTGAAATAACTCGAAGAAATGAGGCGAAAAGTACAAGCATCCATATATCAGACACTAATGAAATGATAACTGGTTTTATTGTTTGCATTCTGTCTCACATAATAAAAGAAAGACGTGATTTTCTCGCTATTGATTAGAAACTAGAAAACAATAACGATGCACTGAATAATTACGCAACGGATTAATTTCTTGTCTTTGCAATTAAATGTTATTCAGTATATCGTTAAGAACAAATTGTGCAAATACGCTTTAAGGTAACTGATTCAATGTTCGCATAAACGAAGCTTTGACTCATTGCAGCAAACGCCGATGGTTAGGTCTGTTTTTGCCACAAGTGTACCATCATAAAATACTTTTGAATCTGTTCTTCATTCAAAGCTAACAATATTTTGTTTCCTGACCACTTGCAAAACTCTAATTACGCCTATATCGATAGATAATTTTTTTTTATAACAATGAATGGAACTTCAAAAACCGAATGCCCAATTCAATTAGACGAAATCGAAAATAGACGAACTTGAAGCTTTTTACTCATTACATATTGAAATCTGAGCTAGAAGTTCTATGAATACTTTTTTGATATCACGATAAAATGACACGACGAAATAAATGTCAACACATTGAGTTCAGGGCTTTGTTTAAGATACGATAGTAAGTTTAACACAAAAAAAATGAGATGTTTGATCATGACTTTTACTGAGCGACATTGATATTAATGTAACTGAGTCTTCCTATTTTTCTCGTCTTGTTGATTCCTTTTCATGTTGCCTTTATGAGTAATGTCCCTGACTATGTTATGCACAATATTAAAAACAAAGCAAAGCACGATTGAATATTTATCATGCATTCTTAGGATCAATTGCATACGTTGACACGTACTCTATGAGATATTCTTGTACAATTATACTTGGAAATTATTCGAATTAACTAACGGATAACATTATTGTTGACTGTTGCAACATAGATCTTTGTCTCTGTTGACCGAGTATTGTTTAAAAATGACTAAAAATACTCCGTAGATTATGTAAGATGTACACAAAAAAATATACAAGTAAAAGATTTATTCTTCAACACTATAGTTATTATTGGTTCATTAATTTAAAAAAATTCCATTGATCAAAAATACTTCTCATGCCACCCTTGAAACTCTGACATTTAGTAATTTATATGTAATACTTATGTGAAGTACCAAAGTGCACTCAACTTGATAGAGTGAAAAGAAGAATATGTTCACTTAGAACACATTAAGCAATCAGTAATAGAAGCCTAGTATGTTTTTAGTTTCTAAACAATTGCTTTTATTGGAGTGCATATCTATCCAGTGCATAGAAAATGAAAATTACTTCCATTAATCACGAATGATTCGCACTGTTTTTAGCATTTATATTATTATGGTGATTCTGAATGATATTTCTCATGTTATTCTATTTCTTCAAAAATTCATGAGGAACAATTAATTGATTGTTTTTCGAATTACGTTCTTTGTCTTAAAAAATCTTGTTCGTATCAGTTTAGCTGTTCTTTTCACTTTACCCAATCGTTATGGCATAACTAGTGTAGTAGATTTTATGAACTTTGCTTTATTCATCTGCTTTATTCATGTTAGTTTCGATCTTGTCGTAATAAGATGATATAAAACGGAAGGTTGCTTTCGACTTAATAAAGTTCCTTTGTTGTATTTTAAATCAGAATAATCATTAGTTTTTGTATTGGCTACTGTTTCATTTCCGTGTTATTTTCTTTTTTGAAAGTCAATACATTTAAAGATACACGCTTTAATGGGCATATTCTATCGGGTGACACTATGGGTACTTAGTGTTCTAATGTCGTCTCACTACTAAAATAATGCCAATTACACTTACCACTGGATTTGATATTTGAGTGTCGATAAAAATAAATCAAGCTCATAAAAGTCATCTGGAGTCATGAGACTGAAGTCATATAGTGTTATTCTTAATCTAATGAAGTAGAAAGATAGATATTGATGCTATATGCTTTTGAAAATTATTTTGTAAAAGACATCAAAACTTTAAAATCAAACAAACATACCGTATCAATCTATCATGTCATTCGATGTAAATGAGCAAACCATCACTGAGAAATTTAAATGAAAACAGTCTTCAGATTCAGTTATAACGATTCATGAACATAATCATGGGTAGAAGGTATTAAACCAAATCACGGAAAGTACAAGTTAAACTCAAACAATGACCGTCGATAAAATTCAAGTGATAGTAACAACAGTATATTTCCACAACATAATAAATTCCATGAAAATTATTTGATAGCGAACAGACAAACGAAACAATCAATCATCTAAGTCATTGATATTTCGAAATACATAGATACTTCAAAACAATACTACGTACAGGGCATGGTCTTCGTCTGCCACTTTGATAAGAAGCGCCGGTTTTTCACTGTGAAATAAAACGACGATATATTACTACTAAAGTACAGAATTTTGAATTCTGATTCCGTGCTAGTTTTTAGTTTGTATTGGAATTGAAAAAATACACTGTCATATGTTGTGAACGTAAGTAGAAATATACTAATTAAGAATTAAATACTGATTTCATGATTCATTTATCAAGACACTTTGTGTTCGAATATTTGCTTTTTTATTTGATGCATTCAACAAAAAGGAAACATGATTAGAAATTTTACACGAATATTAGAAACAGTCGTTTCAATCTTGAATAGTTCGCTATTTCCTTGCATCGATTTCATTGCAGAATACAGATATGTGTACTTCAATCGATAGATTACGATAAATATGGCAGCATGATTTTAAGATAGTATTTGATGTGAATCGTAGCATATAAACGTGTGCATCAGTTGAAAGAATTTTACATTATATTCACGTTAGTGTCATGGTTGGAATTTTTTGCATGGCTAACATAGAACATGAATATTTACATTTAACAGTACATATTTCATGTACTTCGAGTAAGAAATTTTTCTATCGTTCTGAATCTTTTACGATGTTAATCTGTAATTTAGAATTGTTGCCAACATATTTTAACTCGATTTTATTCTTTGTTGTTAAATTTTCAAATTCTAATTGATACTAAAACAGGGGTGTCCATAGGGTAACGTTTTCACATTCTACCCTAACTTGCCCTACTCTAGAGCAGTATACAAATAACATTTTCTTCCCTGTGTTTTGCTTCAGGACATGGCAGAGGAGAGTTAAATTGCTTTGTGGACACTTATATACCACAATATGATTGATTTAGACTTGACAATTGATTGTTATCAATTATAAAAGATATCGGGATCAGTATTGATTAGCTCTTGATCTTAGTGTCGCAAAGATCACTTTGCACTTCCCTTCATTGATTTAACATTAGAACATATTTTTATTTACTATTATGAACAATCTACAACATATATGGTAGCAATTCAATAACCAGTGGTTCGAGTTCATGTAGTCTTATTCTACGTAATGATGTTGAATCAAGAGAGAACTCGACAGATGTTACAGAAATTTAAGAATTGTGATTTTCATATGTACATGCAAAAGGATACGTAGTTCTCGACACAATTAATTTTATCTTTTTTCGTACATTCATTAACTTTTAGTGACTTTCAATTTACCCATATCACACCAACCGTTAACAGGCAAACAGCTGATATAGTTACACCAAGAACATGTTATTCTTCTTGAGTAAAAGTTTTCCGTGAAAAGTACGTAGAGAACAACAGCTCCAGTAAATGCTATAAATCTTACTAGCCACCATATCCACCAGCTACCCGGTCGATTGCGAAAGAATTTTTTATACAACTGTAAATGGTTCCATTGATTTACAACACCGTTAGACACTTGCGATGATGGAAGCTGCCGTAAATTTATCGGGGAGCCTAATAGTGCCAAGCCTAATAGTAATCCCATGAAGAAGCCGCCTACATGACTAAAATTATCTATTCCAGGCAGCAATCCTAATACAAAACTGATTGTGATATCGATTACGTGAAAAGAAAGATGCAATATTCGGTGCTTCGTCTCTTTCCAATGATAAAGTAAATCAAGAAGCGATAGTGCAATCATTGAGAATAGTGAACCACTGCATCCTACTCGAGCGATTCCGTCCATTGCAAAATTACCACCAAGGATGAAACCGAAAATACCTGATGCAAAATAAATGAGGATTATTCGAATCGCTCCTATTTTTCTTTCAATGTCTCCAGCAATTAGCAACTGACCGAGTAAGTTAAAACCAATGTGAATCAAACCAGCATGCAAAAATATAGGTATGGCAAATCGATACCATTGATTGGGTGTGCTTGTAATACCATTAAAGCCGCATAGGTCACTAAGAGTACATCCAATATTTTTCTTTGTTGCACTATTTGGGCATGGAAAAATCATTGCACTAACATTATTTGTAATACCATCGATTGTATGCATACAAGGAGAAAAACTAGCACCGATGTTGATCAAAACATATGAACTTGGTCCAAATAAAGGATTCAAAGAAAGATTTGTCTCAATTGGACGAGTCGTCAGTATCCAATTATAAATTATTTCAAAAATGAAAACACACACTTGTATGAAGGAAACAATCCAAATAAACCATGGCCGACGCGTTTTTCTTACATCGTTTGACGTTGAAGTTATATTCAATTGATTGTGAGAGGTATTTGCTTGATTATCAGTTGTGTTTGCGCTACTGTTCGTTGTTCTAACAATACACACGACAGGCCTATGCTTCTTTAATGCATCCGAAGTAGGTATTGTTGACAGTTGTTTGCGACCTGTTCGTGATGTTCTATTGCGATAAGATGAATATCTAATTTTCTGATTGCTTTCATTGTTAATATCAAATGAATCTGGCCAGTATGTGTCTTCATTATTAAGTGCCATAATGTTTCTGTTCATTTTCTTTTTAATGAAATTATTCGAGAGAATCTTCAAAAACAGAAAGAAAAACAAGTTTCAATACATAGTTACAATTTTCTTTCACAAAATATAATAATACAGAAGCTTTGGATGTGTAACATATGCTGTCGCCACTCTCATAACGGCGAAAAAACTATTTTCCAATCAAGATACTAATTAGAACTTAATCATTTTAGTTAACTTGACTTGGCAGAAACGAATCTTTTTAAGAGCAAGCTAAACATATGTTTGAACTCGTATTTTAACCAAAGAACACATTTTCCATGAATTAAAAATCAGCTAAAATATGTTTAAAATATTTCATGATATGATTTTGAAAGGTTTGCCACTTACGTTAAGTTGTTCTATACATGCAAACAATATTTCTTTCTCACTCAACTTGTAGCTTCAATATGTAAAACGGACGAGATTAGTGCATGTATATCATAAACTCAGATGAAGAAAATGATTTTATTTTCCTTGTATGTGTTTCAAGAAGTGGCACAAAGAGGTATATAATAAATCCTATTGCATTAATAACTCTATTAAATTGGTTATGTTAGAAGCACGATTAACAATGAAGTTTCTCTTAATTTGATACAATTTCTTATGACTACTGTGAAAACATAAATTTTTTAGCACTTTTACTTGATTTGAAAAATTTTCATTTGCAAACAAAGTAAATTATGTGTCATCGGTTGTTATAGTTGTCTTAATCTTTTGTGGAGATTTGGTTTCAACTTGTTTCTTTTATGTGTTACTGACCTCGGTGAATAAGCTGCGGATTAATTTTAAATGTTTCGTCAACAATACCAGCTCGAATGGTGAATGATTCGTTGAATGAATAATTCAATTCAGCATATATCGCAATTGCTTTTCTCTAAAACGTTTTCATGAGTAATACCAAAACCAAACATCTTCGATTTTGATTGATCTCATATTTGTTTCATTCTATCTATCACAATAGTCTTTTCCTTCAGTAAACAATTTGATTTATTGTAAAAATATTTATTTATGCCTCTATTCTTTTCATGACCTCTATATCTGATTGACAAATTTATAATGTCCTCATGATTTATGTATGTCAAAGAAGAGGAAAAACATGCAATAGTTATATTAGACGAGAAGATATTTTCTCATGCAATAATAATGCCTTTTTTCCTTGCAAAGTCAAAAGTGACTTTGGATGAATGTGACCACAGTTCATCTATTTATATAGACTTTTAAATTTCCTATTGATCCTATAGCATCCATAGATACAAGCAATAACTACGCATTACTCTTAAACATGGTTTTTTGTTCACTGAACGAGACTATCAATATACCAACAGCAAAAGAGACTCGGCGAAACGTTAGCTATTAAATTTTTGTTTCGTTAGCAACGTCAGAATCTAAAGCAAGAAATGGAAAAGTCTTTACGATGAAAATTTTTGTCTCGTCAACAAATTATTTGTTTCAAACGATTGCAACGTTGATAAAGATGACTAACATCGTGACAGAAATCCGAGAAAAAAATTCAAGATTCATACTTTAAGAAATGAAACTTGCCGCCAAACAGATGAACTGTTCTCTAATAAGAGCCCTCTGGAAAATTGTGATCAATTCATAAACCTTATTCTTTCGACCGAGGTGTTTCAAACAGAGTCAGTGAAATGTAGCTGACTTATGACTTAATTTATTAGATTCTGCAATGCAACACTCAAATAAAAGACATGTAATGCTTCTTGGTGATGTTTCCGTAATGGGTAAAATAAATAGTTTGCTGTTGAATCGGCCGATAGTTTTCTGTCTTAGAAATCCTAATACTTAATACGATGGAAACAGCAACAAGGAAGACCAAAAAGGTACTTTTCATTATCAATTGTCAATGTTGTTTTCAATCACAGCTTATCAAACGAATGCATGCAATCATGATTATTTCATCTATGTATGCTTCGAAGCTTTTCGACTCCGACTAGTTTCTTTAACGAAAAATGAGTGTACACTAGACATGTATTTTGTATACAAAGTCTTTTAGATTTTCTCAACGACATTCAATATATGATGAAATCACATATCTTTCATACGTTTCATAGAATATGCTTTTTAAGAATATAATTGAAAGAGATTTGAACTCAGTATCTTGGTATTGATCTTCAAAAAAAATCGATTTTCTTTTCATGAATTTATCAGTCTGCCTCCAATTTAGAATTCAACAGTCTTGACACTGACACTTTTATGTCTGCTTTGTTTTATTTTCTATTACAGATCATACGGAAATGAAAGTTTGGCACTCAAATATATTGAGTTGTAATGTTTCCCTTGCGAACATTCTTTAATTCAATGGACACTTTCCGGTAGTTTCCTTTTTATGACAAGCTCTGATATCATGGTTCGTTGCTAGCTGACAATCAGATCCATTGATCTAAATTGTACGCGAGGATTCATATAACAAATCGTTTCAGAAACATGTTCGAAGTCTTCAACGTCGTGTTCATCTCTTTTCTATTCACGATCACAATTCGATCCTGTGAGGTTCTCTTTTATCCTCCATACGCGTTATACGTAAGCTGAATGATAAGGGTTCATATAGTTAGTCTGCCTAGATTAGAGAACTCATATATTAACTTACTTATGGAATAGTGTATTCACAGCACGAGGGAGACGAATATAGTTCAGTGTTGTTTATTATGAACGTTTAAATTACTACTAGGACCACTGACAGGGAAAAAAGGAAAAGCATGTATATAAATATATATATATTTATATTTATATATATAGAGCAAGAGAAAAGAAAAAAAGGAAGATCACAGATCACTTCAAAAAAAAAAGAATTACACTGACTCATAACAAAAGACATTATTCAAAGTTAGTGGCGACATAGTGTCATCAGTCGACGCTAACATATCCATCTCTTAAAATTACTTTTGAAAGTTTTTATTTTCGCTTTTGCTTCTTTCAAGAATTGTCTTTTTTGAATTCCATACTTGTCTTACTCAAAACATTCTACTGTCATCTATTCAGTTGCATAGTATCCATGCTAACAAAGTTTTAAGAATGGCATTCACAAGCGGTAGTACGAAGAGAAAATTAATAAAGTACATAATCAAGTAAACATCAATAAAATAAACACTTCCATGGCAGCTACATCTTGATACTTACCGCGCTAACGACGATGTACTATTCTTGAGACTATCTAGGGGTCAGAACAAAGAAGCCTTCTTATGAAAACAATGCAATCGGATCATGCTTATTCGATTAAAAAAAACCAGAATGAATATAATGATAAGTACAGAACATGGAACAGAAAACGTTTTATCATACTAAAAAAAATGAAGATCGTAAAGAATAGATTCCAAGTTGAAATAAAGACGCTTGACATATTGCGAATAACTGAAATGATTCACTTGAACCTAGACGGTAGCATTTTCAATTTTATGAATGTCTGTAACTATAAAAACTTATTCTTTTTTAAGAGTCTCTTCGTGTCGATCCCTGAGCAACGAATTTTGATTGTTTGAGGGTGTGAGTGTTAATAGTTCTTCTCAGCTCAGTCAGACTCACGGCCACACTCACACAGGCGATTTCGTTATCATCATCGAAACTCGTTTAAAATTTTTTTATCACCATAGAACTACCGTGTTCGAAAACCAATCATCTTCTCTGATAGACCTTAAAACTCTATGTCACTCGGTGCATTACACTTTTTTCTTTCATTCCTTCATTGAAAAATAATTCGACTACAGAAAGCATATCTTTAATCGACAAGTAGTTACCAAAATTTGTTGTTTTTCTCCTGTTTTCAAAATAGAATTACTGAGAAAATGAATTTAAATAAAAGCAATGATAGAATTGAATAGAACCTTGAATTCTCTATGAGAGTGTGTATTTTCCTCCTACCTTAAATTTATGTAGTGACTGTGTTGAACAATAATTCGAGTATTAGATTGGTAATCTTCTCTAAAAACCTGAAAAATTGGATAGTTTCAGTAGCACTTTCCTTCTATTTGCAGCTTTAAAATCGATATAAGAGAAAATTGTACATCAAGTCGGTTAAGACTATGATAAAGCTTGAAATTCTCTATTGTTCTGCACTTCTGAAGCATACAACGATTTATATAGAGAACAAAAACTTCTTATTTCTAGTGCTTGTCAAAGAGTTTGCCAATATAATACTCAAATGTTTTCCCATGTACATAAATACGTCACAATTAATAAATTTCTTCTTAAATTAATGAATTCAAAACAGCCCAGTAAGTAATGAAAAATACAGATTTTTAGTACCTTCCAATAGAGGATATATTGTCACAGTAATCAAATTATCTTTCAATGAATGCACGGATGAAAGAAAAAAATAAAAAGCCCAGAATGTAGCTTATCAAAAGAGATACTTTTTAATTAAACATGTAGCTATTTAAATCTTCTTCAGCTATTTAAATCTTGTATAGTCACATTGTGATTCATACTTATTGAAAAGGCAAACAACTGTTTAAATCATCAGTAGCTATTTAATTATCTCTGTAGCTATTAAATTATTTTGTTTATCAAACGTACAGCTATTGAAAAGTTCAACAACCATTTAACGCTTCTCATGCTATTATTAAAAAAAACTGTTTCATGACTCGTCAAACATAATTATTTTCATAACAAATGAACTATTTCACAATAAACATATTTCCTCGCTCTGATGCCGACAATCCAACCTCCTTTTACACTTCCAATTGTAAAAGAGTTCCACTCTATTTCATCACGAACCCAGCTTATTAAAACAAATATTTTTCCGATTTAAACTAATTCGTTTTACCTTCGCTAAGTTGAAGGAAAAAAGAGACGCTTTCACACAAAATCACATTACAACATTGTTCATAACAAGTCACACTAATTTTTTCTTCCATCCTTCAAACAAAGACAAATCACCCAATAGTACGATGCATATCTGTAAGAGCAACAAAATCTAGCTAACTTCAACGTATCTTCATGACAGATAAAACTCGGATAAAAAAATTCTTTATTTTTTCTTCCTTACTCGAAAGAAAGAAAGAAAGATCATTCAGTGACAGAATGATTATTTGTAAGAGCAAAGAAATCTAGCTAGATACTATATACATCTTCATGAAAACTTAAACTCATCCTTTTTTCTTTCTTGCTTAAAAGAAATAGACTAATCAATAATAATGGGGACAATATCTATTCCAACAACGACATCTACCATAATTCAGTATTTTCCCCAACTATCTATGAACTATCTTCAGCGATAAACAGAAGCCTACAAATATCAAAAGAGCAATCACACGGCTTGAAAAATCAATCTGTATACCGTAAGCTATTCAACTATTCTAACGAGGGAACATTCTCAGTTGCCTCGCTCGGATTTCATTCGTTCATACATCATTCGATACGGGACCTCGAGTGGATGAA